>RJWT010024324.1:0-16509 GCA_004365215.1 Cuniculus paca | reverse complement strand
CAGGATATATTTATTGAGAGAAAGAAAGCTTCTGTCTGAGAGAGAGACAGAAGGGGTCCCAAGTGGGTTGCTAAAGACTCTGGCTTTTCTAGGAACTTTTATAGAGTAAAACCACAAGGTGAGGTGGGTCCAAGATGGGGAAAACTTTAGGATTATTTTATAATAGCCAAAGAATCAAATACAAAAAAGTGCAGGAGATCTGTCCACAAGGTAAAGACTCGAATCCAGCTGAGAGCCCAGATCCCATGGCAATGACCTGCATGAGTCCAGCTGAACACCTAGAGCCAATGACAGTGCCCCCATCAGTCTAACTGGAGGCCTAGAGCCCACGACAATGTCACGTGCAAGTATCAAGGATCTATGCTGGGAAGGCTCAAAGATCATCAGTGGAAGCTAGAAAATCTGTGCCAGTGGGATGAAGGATCTGTGCTAGCAGGCTGAGGGATCTGCACTGGAGCCAGGATACTCAAAGGACCAGAGTGCCCCAGAAAGTACCACAGCCATCCTCAGCGACAAGGAACTCCTCCAACAATGGGAACAGTATGACATATCAGGAAGCCAGCATGACAAACTTCTCCAGGAGATGGAATGGCATACCATCTTCCCCTCCAGAGCCAGAAAGCGATGCTCAAAATGAGAATCAGAGCTCCCTCAAAGTGAACTGCAGCCATTCTCAATAACAAGGTCCCAAGCTCCAGTGACGATGAATACAGCCAAGTTCGTATCAGGAAAGAAGCTCTACAAACTCCTCCAGGAGTACCAACAGCAGTGGGAGAACCAACAACACTACTTCCTCTACAGTTCTCCTTTTTATGTTATTGACAACAATCCTCAGGTGGGCCCTCCATACCTAGCACCACGCTGATTTAGTTCATCTGGGTGTTACAAGTTGACCACCACTTGTCAATTCACTACAGGGTTCTGGTCCTGTAAATGGGTAATCAATCCATTCATGAGTTAATGAATAATAGGTTATCTGGAGAGTAGGTCTGTTATAAAAGCCAGTTGGTCTCTGTCTCTTCTATGCACCCCTTTTGCCATGTGATGCCCCCTGGGACCCTGTAGAATCTCTACCAGCAAGGAGGCCTTCACCAAATATATCCCCTTGACCATGAACCCTTCAGCCTCCAGAACTCTAAGCTGAATAAGTCCCTTCTTTGTAAATCACCAAGTATGTGGTATTCAGTCATAACTATAGAAAATGAACTAAGATAGGTGTGAGGGTGCAGAGGAATAGTAGAAGAATGGCGTAAGAACTGGAAATGCTGGAAGGTGCCAAATCAAGGATGGCCTTGTATGTTCGGCTAAGAGTTATGAACTCTAAGACCAGTGGAAAATTATTAAAGGATTTGAAACAGGAGAATGGCATGTTCACCCTTAAACTTTAGAAGATCACCTCTAGCTCCTTAGGGAGAACAGGAGAGCAAAACTGGAAGGCTAGTTAGGCAGCAATTAAGGTAGTGTAGGTGAAAAACAATGATGGCTTTGGATTATATCACTGAAACTAGGGATGGAGAAATTTATATAGGTTTAATGAACATTAAGGAGATAGAACTCACAGATATTAGTGACCAACTAATTGGTTGGCTGTGGAACTGTGGATAAAAAGATGATTTGAGCTTATTTTTTTGCTTGAGCAAGTGAAACAAATCTAGAAATATCACTATTTACAAATGGCCCACTAGAATATTTGTCCTCCCAATAATCTGATCAGGCTGCTATATTATTCAAGAAATATCTTCAGGTTACCAGGGAGATATCTTCAAGTTACCAGAGGGACACAGACAGTATGATAGGAATGGGGAAAGGAATCTAATTAGGGCACAGAAATAAAGGTGTTCAGTTCACCTGGTCATCTTCTTCCTAATATATCTAACCCATATACAGTCTTTCTGAATTCCTTAACTACTCCTAGGTCTGCAGAGCCTCCTGACCTATGGAGAATCCACATGTGTCCTTCACCCATCCTTTCTCTGTTATTCTTTCCATCTGATGTTATACAAGGCAGAACAGCAACGAGTAGCCTCTGAACCACTTTGGATGCTGTGAATGATTCTGACTAATGTGGATCCTTCTGAGGCAGCAATTTAAAAATATTACATTGAACTATCATGAAAGACTTGAATTAGAAGGAAACCTATCCATTTATTACCAAGAGTAATTGCTTTATGTTATTTGATTTGATAGAATGGCCGATGAACACTACCAAGCACTTGGTACCCGAGTCACCTGTATGGAAACCAGAGTTTTCATTTCTACTAGCACCCCAATTCCTTTTTTTGATGGAAAAAAGGTAAAACAAAATTTCATAACAAAACAGGAGAATAACACTAATACACTGCATATTGTTATCTTTAAAGTATTCAGTGTATAAGATACACGCATTAAAATTTTTTTCAATTGATATTAGCACAAACATTCCCTTTCAATGAATTAAGAGACACTAATAGTATAACTGATTTGCTCTTTTTCCCACTTTGTCTACTGTCCTTTCCCCTCTCACCTATCCTAGTTTCCCTTTCCCTTTGAACCATTTCTTCCCATCTCACACTACCTATTGTACATTTTAGACTTTATTCACTCAGTTTCTCATACCAGGGAGATTACAGTGTTTACACATGTGAGTCTAATTTATTTCACTTATGAGTATGGCCTCTAATTGCATCTATTTACCTATAAAAGTCTCAAGTTTATCCTTTATGACTAAGTAGTACTCCATTGTATAAAAAAGACCACATCTTTTTTATCTATTCCTTGGTTGATAGGCATTTGGGTTGTTTCCAAGATTTAGCTACTACAAATTGTGCTGCTATAAACAGGGGTGCACATATATTGCTGTAGTATCATGTTTTTATTCTGAGAAGATACCCAGAGTGGGTATAGCTGAGTTGGATGGGACTTCTCCTCCTAGCTTTCTGAGGAATCTCCATAATGATTTCCACAGTGGTTCCACCAGTCTGTATTCCCACCAACAGTGGAGAAAAGTTCCTTTTTCCCCATAGCTCCTCCAGCATTAGTTATTGGTTGATTTCTTTTTTTTTTCTCAGTCTTTATATTTTATTTTAAAGAGAAGACCAAGGAAAATAAAACAGAATAAAACCAATCAAGACAAACCACTGTAAGTGATACAGGACTTCAAAACAATATGGAATCAACAATGGTTACCATAATGCCTCTTGTTGTCTTCAAAATAGCTGCAGATACTTTCAGACATAGTAAAAATCAAATAGAACAGAACAGAATAAAACCAATGAAAACAAAACAATGAATTCAATAAAAGACTTCAAAACATTACAGTAGTAAATCCAAAATTGCTACCATAATATATCTTGCTATCTTTGAAATAGCTGCTCATGCCATTGGATATAACAAAATCAAACAAAATAAAGCAGAATAAAACCCAGCCCAACAAAACAATGAAAATGATATAAGACTTCAAAACAAGACAATAGGGAATCAACAATGGCTACCACCCTCAGAAGGAGATCCCCACTAGATGCCACACTGTGTACCGCTGTCCTCTGAACAGATGATCAGACCACTGGCCCTAGACCTGCAAGGTCAGTGAAACACCAAAGCACCACAGGCATCCAATTGCATTTCACCTCGATAGCTATCATCACAGCCTGTGTTTCTCCGAATCAACCAGTCACTTACAGGAGGGGTGGGAGGGAAGATTAGTTCTTGTTTGCCGGCCCGCGCCAGAAGGGGCTGACTCTGGCTGTCCCATGGTGCTGGTTCACAGGGAGGGCTTTCTTCTTGGCGAGTCCTTGTTCTCTCCCCCCGTAGTCTGCGAATGGCGCTGACTCAGGGGAAAGGCTTGGGTTTGGCTGTCCCCCCTACCCCACTGCCAGCAGCCCTCACATGGCGCTGGTTCACTGGGGGGCTTGCTTCTTAGTCAGTCCTTATTCACTCCCCATGCCACACACACACAGTCTGTGCTGATTTCTTGAAGATAGCCATTCTTTCTGGAACACCCCAATACTTTCTCTTCTTCTCTTTCTCCTGTGATTTCTTTGAGACAGGACCTCACTATATAGTTTAGACTGGACTTTAACTTACTGTGTAGCCCAGGCTGGCCTTGAACTCACACAGATCCTCCTGCCTCAGCCTCTCAAGTGCTGGGTCTATAAAGCAAAAGTAGCTTTATCCTCCATTATATGAGTATTGTTTTTATATTGTAATTTTTCTGGTAGATGATCTAATAAATTTCCTTTTTTCTGTTTGGTAGTTTTTATTTGAAAAATCTATAAGGAGTAAAATCTTCTCATGTACTACATGAAGTGGAATTTAGAAGTCAGATTTAAGGCCTGGAGAAAATTTCAGTACCCTTCAATAGGATTATTTAACACATACTCAGAGCAGTATGTAAGGTGAGAAAAGGATTGAGAAGTAAACATGGGAAATGCCTACATTTGGGGAGCTAGCAAAGGAAAAGAAGGCCAGGAAAGAAACTGAGGAGAAATAGAAAAGGAGGTGAAGAATCAGGAAATGGTAATGTCATGGAAGAAATCCAAGGAAAGAAAGACAAATTCCCATGATTTGATCTGCATCAGCAGGAAAATGGGGGCAGAAGCCACAATTCAATTGAGCAAATGGAAAATGAGAAAGTGGAATAAATTCATGCAGAATCATCTTTTGAGATACTTGGGTTTGGGTTTGGTTTGGGGTTGGGGTTTTTTGTTGTTTTTATTTTGTTTGTTTGTTTGTTTGTTTTTTGAGACAAGGTCCAGACTGGCCTTGAACTCACTATGTAACCTAGGCTGGCCTCAAGCTCATAGTGATCCTTCCGCCTCATGCTTCAGAGTGCTGGGATTACTGGCATACACCACCACACCTGGCACTTGTTTTTATTCTCTTTTGTTTTATGTGTTTTATTTTTTGAGACAGTCTTGTTATGTAGTCTAGGTTGGCCTTGAACTCACTGTGTAGCTCAAGCTGGCCTCAAACTCACAGCAATCCTCCTGCCTCAGCTTCCCAAATTCTGGGATTACAGGCATGTGCCACCACACCCAGTTTGAGATATTTGGAAGACAGAAGAGACAGTAGCTGTAAAGTGATATAAAATTAAAATTTCTAGTTTTTTGGTATGGGGTTTGGTTAAAAACTAAAATAGAATTACCATACAATCCAACAATTCTGCTATTGATATACCCCCTATATATACTGCATATATCAACTGGATGTAGCCAAAGGAACTGAAATCAATATGACAAAGGGCTATCTGAACTCTCATGTTCATCACAGCATTATTCACAGTACCCAAGATATGGATTCAACTTAAGTGCCCATCAACTGGTGGATAAATGGGTAAAGAAAATCTTATGCATGTACAAAATGAAATACTGTTAAGCTTTAAAAAGAGTAGAAAAAAAAAGGGTAGAGATCCTGTGATTTGTGGCAAAAAATGGGCAAACCTAGAGGGTGTTATACTAAGCAAAGTAAGCCAGGCACAAAAAGACAAAATACCACATGATCTCAGTTATATGTAAAGTCTAACAAAGGCAAATGTATAAAAGCACACTGTAGAGTGGTAGTTACCAGGGATGGGGGTATGGGTGGAAAAGGAAGGAATGGAAAGTTGTTGATCAAAGGGCACAAATTTCCAGATAGGAGGAGTCTGTATTGAGATCTGTTAAACAGCAGAGTGACTATATTAAAAAAAAATACGCTGATATTTCAGAGTAAGAGCATAAATTTCAAATATCTGACCATAAAAATGATGGGTAAATAAGATGAAGTACATGTTAACTAGCTGGACTTACTCATTTCATGCTGTATATGTATATCAAAACATCACATTGTTTCTCATAAATGTATATAATTATTACTAGTCAATAACAATATTTTAAAAAAGAAATTGACAAATGAAATTTGAATTTCATCTCTCAGTTTTAAAAAATTCTGGTTTTAATTTTTTTTAAAGATGACAGCTGGATGTGCTGGTGCATGCCTGTAACCCCAAGAGAATCTTAAGTTTGAGCCCAGCCCAACCTGTCTAACTTAGTTTCTTAGCAAGGACCCTATCTCAAAATGAAAAATGGAGGGGGTGTGGCTCAGTGCAAAGGCTCTAGGTTAAGTTTCAATCCCCAGTACCACACACCCACAAAGTAATTTCATTCAAGAGAGTTGATGGAGTATAAATTTGGTAGACTTCTTGCCAGAGGAAGAAGCAGCTTTCCCAAGAATGAAGCTAATGGAAAGAAAGCAGAGCTCAGGGCTAGGGAGTGACAGGTGACTGATAGCATCGGTTTAATTCCTATACTTATCTCCACCGAGATCAAATCTGCTCATAGATTATTTTAGTTACGGAAGTAATAAACTTCCCTTTTGCTTATGCCACTCTGAGTTTTACCACTTGCAACTAAGCTGGGATGAGCCGGAGTAAGTGTGGCAGATACTGCCTGCTGTATTCATCCTCACCTTCACTCTTCTGTCATCTCCCCTGCACCACCATTGTGGGAAAACAAAAGCCACAGTTCTCACATTCGCTCGTCAGGGAGTTGGTTCCTATTAAGTCTGAAGGTGGGAGGAAGGGAAAAGCCCTACTGTTTCTGGCAGCACCTGTGGCAACATCGGCAACAGCAGTTCCTGCCTAGCAAAAGTGAAGATGGATTCAGTATAACAGGAATTAGTGAAACAGGAGTTACAATTCTATTAGACAGTAAGGATGGTGGCCTCCAAATAGAGTCAAAAAGCCCAAAATGAATATAATAATAAATAAATAAATAAATAAAAGCCCAAAATGGAGCCTGCTGAGTCACAACCCTCCACAGACCTTACAAAAACATTACCAGGTATCTTTCAGCTGTCCAAGGCCTCCCCAGAGCGTGATCAGGCAGGCCATTGGCTCAAGGGTGCATGAGGCCTGCATGGGCCCTGAATGAGCACTGCACAGCTTTGACCCTAAGACTGTGCAGTCTGTGCTAGGATAGAGATCATATTGCTTGCACAATGACCCAGGCTGCCTTCTAAACCCCTTAAAAATTCCCGAAGAGCCTTCTTGAGTATCCTCTCCTGAACACCTTCCTGACTAGTAGGAGCTTTACTTCCTTCCCTTTCTATCTTTTGGTTTCTTGCCTTTCCATCTTTCAAACAAATTTCCTTGCACTCTACCTCCTTTATTTGTAGTTTCCGTCTTCGTCACGGTGGGACACAGCACCTGCATTCCAGTAGCACCAGCAAGATTAGCACTACAAGCACATGCAGATTTGTGGGCTCCAGTTTTCTGGTTCTTTGGTCAACACCTTTTCTCCCTTTTGCCCTTCTAAATCAAGATTGATAGTAGCTTCTTTTTTTTTGATAGTAGCTTCTTGATGTCTGGATAACCCTGCTTTTTCTCTTGTATGTCTGCAATCCTCCCTACCGCTTTCTAATAATTCCTTGCATTAAATCCTTATTATATGGGATATCTAGAATGGTCTCTGTGTCCTTATTGAAAGACGAAGATGTAATACACCTTCCTATTTTGCGCACACATGCAAGGCACACATGCACACACACATGCAGTTCAGAAAGGTTAAGTCAAATCTACAGGGAGTAAGAGGTTTAGCTGGCATTGGACATCAGACATGTCTGACTAAAGGTCTCTAACCTACAGCTGGCTTTGGTTATTGTTTTCTTTTTGTTTAATCACAAGATAAGATTTAAAGTGGGGCAGAGAAATAAAAATATCATTAAGATACTTGTTCAGATGATCAACATTGATATTCTATTTGTGGGGACAAAAGTGGCTTTTAGGGAATGGAAAACTGAGAACAAGTGCTGGGATTACAGGCATGCACCACACGCCTAGCTTCTGTCCCTTTTTGTACAGCGCAGTTGACGTTTTGTTTTGTCTTCCTGTTGCCTTAGTAGGTCTTTGTGACGGCCGTGCCTGCCTGTTCACCTGTCGACTCACCAGTGTGCTCCACAATTTTTTTGTGTAGTTCCCTGAGTGGAAACATTTTGTTTTTCCTCTGCTGTAAATGGTTTTTTATGAGTTCCAGTCCCAATCTTCTAAGAAAATTTCTCAGTGGTATTTCACACTTGTTATTTTCTTTGTAAGCTATCAAACTATTGATGACACACATGGTTAGGGTGGAGTAGACACAACCATTGGCCAACACTTTGTGTTTCAAGTGACGTCATGGTTGCTGCATCTACATGTACTTTGCCTTTGGTTTTGTTGTAGAAAGCTTCCGTCTCAGGCTTCTGGTTTGTTGAAGTTTCCGCGTCAGTATTTCCGTCATGGTGCAATGCTGACATCAGTAGTACCAGTTTGTTTTTCCTCGTCATGTATGAGGTCAATATTATATCTTTCTGAATTCCAAAGATTGTACTATACAGTGCTTTGTTTCGAAATTGCACCAGAAGCAGCTACTGAGACACACAGCTGGCTGTTATTCTGCTAAAGTACAAATTTACAGTGGAAAAGTATAGGATGGGTTGTTATAATCCAATGTTTCACTCTACAGGCAAAGAAGAGGTAATTGGAGCTAGGACACAGAACCTCGGAGTAAAGGCCTCTGCTAGAGTTTTGGGTTATTTTTTGAGCTTAAAACAAACCAACCACCAACCTCATCTGGGCTGGGAAGGTAGAGGAGGAAAAAAGTCTCATCTAGCCCCAGTTGTCTGTAATCAAGGCCCAATCGCCAGTCAAATGATTGTCAGCAGGTCAGGAACCTAAACCTCTGGTCAGTTTATGATCAGAAATGAACCAAGTACTGTATCTTCTATGCCAGCAACACTCACTGGTCTAGGAGACTGAAGGAGTTGGTCGGAGCTGTCTGCCGGCTGAGCTCTTAAGTTCCGCAAATGTGTTCTGTGGTGTCACATGCTGAACATTCCTTCCCTTCCCCTCCAACTTGTCTCTGACACATAGCTGGTGTCTTTGTTACCCAACTCCATTCCACTTGTTATGCTTCCCTCATGTCATGCAGCCCAGTTTTGTCATTTTCTGTCTGACACACCATACCTCCCCGCAACCTAATGAGAACCCTCCATGGCAACTCTGAGCCAGTCCACTCTGCACACCCACAGCCACCCCAGGCTCTGTGGCTCCTGATGCGTTGGGGCCAGTTGGTGGCCAGTTATTAGCAGGCTGAGACCGAGTCCTAGTTCCACCTCTCACTTGCTGTGCAAGCTCAGCTGTTTCTCTTCCACTCTGCTCTTCTTTTTCTCTCCATGTCTAGATAAACTGCACAAAGCCAGTTTGTGGCCTGCATTTAAGAATCATCTATGTAGATCTGTGCCTTAGACCTCCCTCCATGCTTCCTGTAGCCTTCTTTGAGCCTCAAAGAGAAGTCGCTTGTTGGGGACCACAAATAAACAATGGGTAGTTTTACATACTTCCATAAGGGATGAATGGAGGCTTGGGATTACCAGCATCACTCTTTTGAGATTTCCCATCATTTTATTAGGGGTGGGCCATCCTCTCCCACCTACTAAGACGAAGACTACTGAGACTAAAAACACTCCAGGGCAAAATCCTCATTAGTTTGAAATCACTGCCAGCCTAATCCTCTCCTCAATCAATAAATGCCAAGGTTCTGGCTGCCTCATGGCCTTTTGTTCCTCATAAACAATTGGCCATCCCAGATTTCCACTATATCGCCATTTTGTCTTTCTTTCTTTCTTTCTTTCTTTCTTTCTTTCTTTCTTTCTTCCTTTCTTTCTTTCTTTCTTTCTTTCTTTTTTCTTTCTACCATGTGCCATATCACCTGGCTCACTGCAGGGGTCTCCAATCATTGCTAACTTTTCAATTCAAAGAACATTGTTTTGTAGCAGCACAATTCACAATAGCTAAAATACATAAGTGCCTTATATATGTTCATCACCAGATGAATAATACATACAGAAAATGTAGTGTATATGCACAACAGAGTACTACTCATCCATAAAGAAGGATAAATTTGAGTCCTCTGCAGGAAAATGGATGGATCAAAATGTTAAGTGAAATAAGTCAGACAGAGAAGTTAAATATTACATGGCTTCTCTTACCTGAGAAGCCCAGAGTATAAATAACTTTAAAGGCAAATAAATGAGAGATGTAGAAAACGAGGAGCTAGAATTGTTGGCAGTGGGAAGGAGATCAGGGAAAAGTGAGAGAGGGAAGAAAAAATGATCAAAGTGCATGTTGGGCATGGTCATGTGTACCTGTAATCCCAACACTCAGAAGGCTGAGGCTGCCATGAATTTGAGGCCACTCTTGGACTACACAGTTCAAGGCTAGCCTGAACTAGAAAGTGAGATTCTGTCTCAAAAAAAGTCAAGATACCCTACATGTATATGTGCCAGTTCCCCAAACTGTATGTAAAATGTATGCAATTAGTATGTATTGCAAACACAGTAATAAAAAATAAATTTAAAAATAAAAAATTTAAGGCTAGTCACAGTGACACACGTCTGTAATCTTAGTACTCAGGAAGCTGAAGCAGGAAGATGGCTGCAAGTTTGAGGCCAGACCCTGTGCTACATAGTGAGTTCAAGGACAGCCTGAACTCCATAGTGAGACCCTGTCTCAAAAAACCAAAAGAAATTTAAAAATTAAAAAAAAATTTAAAATTTAAAAATAAAACCTAAATTTAAAAAAGAAAGAAGATTATCCCACAGCCAAGGGTCTGTGAGTCAAAGGAAGAATCCGTCTGTCTTTATTGGGAGAAAGCAAGGTGGCGGGGCTGGGCGGGGTTCCCGTCCGGAGGCTGCTCAGCGGCTGCAGCCCAGGAGGCTGGTCACCTTCTGGGGCTGCGGGAAGGTCTTGGCTGCACTCAGTTTCTCCACATCGCTGTAACAGTACACATTGGGGCCCTGGACGAGGTACAGACTGGGACCAGTGGCAGAACACGAGCTGAGGCCGAAGGACTTTTCCACACACAGGGCCCCATCAATGTCCTTGTGGGGCCAAGGGAGCTCTGTCCACATGGCCTGAGCCCCCAGCTTCAGGTCCGACTGCCACAACCGCTGACCTGAGCAGAAGACACCACACGTAAGATGGCTTCCACATCATGGGATCCTGACTTAGTCCTTCCCCTGCCCTGCAGGGGTCTGCACCATAGAGCAGTCGCAAAACAAGCCACCTTTAGTCCCCAGAAGCCCTCACCTGCCGCGACATAGAGCTGAGAAGACCCGGGACAAGTAAAGGCTGCATCCACAGCTGTAAGGCTGATCCCATGAGGGCCCCCAAGCTCCTTCTCCAGCCGCTTCGGGTAACCACTCACGAGGGTGTGGCCTCCCTTGGTCAGGAAGACATACACCTGGGTGCCCTGGAGGACAGAGGGACAGACATCAACCCAGAGCAGGATATCTGTGTCCCAGTTTCCACCGCAAGCCCCTTTCCCGGCACACACCTGCAGCAGGTAGAGCTTATCCTCCCAGGAAAAGGCAGCGTCCACTGTAGAAGGGCCCTGGGGCCACTGATGAGCAATGGGCCAGCTATGCCATCCGTCCAGGCTGGTGTCTAGACGCCAGTAGTAGGACCCTGTGGAGTATCAGAAGTAGCTCCAGTGTCGGGGGTAAAATTCCAAGCTACGGCAGATGCAGGGGTGAGTCTCGAGAGGGACAGGATGCACCCACGGGCCAAGAAAGAGGAAGCAGGTAAGAGGGAGAAGCACAGTAGCATTGGAGACTGGAGCCCCACTGGAGCTGGGCCGGCTGGGCTGTGACAGGAGCAGCCATGGCAATGGTGGTGACGTTTCGAGGTAATGGGGTTTGGCGGAGGTTCTCCGTAAATCACATAGGGCAGAGATGTGGTTACACATCACGAGATCTAGCAGCTGGAAGCCGAAAGAGAGCACGACAAACTCCCACCGCGTGTCCTCACCCCGGCTGCATGCGCTGATCCTGCGGAGCAGCAGGAAAGTGAGGGTGTAGCCAGGCCTGCACACATGTTTCTTTCTTTAGTACCCCATTTTTTCCTCCTCTTTCACAACAAACTTATTAAGGGAGATATCTAGGCTCCCACTGAGCCTTTTTTCCTCAGTCTCCTTCAATACACTTCTGTTTCTTCCCTCTGTTGAAACTGTTCTCATCGAGATCACCAGTATTCACCAACCTTCCAAGTCTAAAGGTCAGTTCTGTCTTCACCTGAATCTACCTCCCAGCAGCATCTGCCTACTTACTGCTCCCTGCTTTGAGTATCTTGTTTGAATCTTGGCTCTTTTGATACCAGCCTTGTCTAGTGTTCTCATCTGTTTATTCTCTTCAGCTTGAAACTAAAGGTTCCTCAAGAAACTAAACATAGAAATTCCATTCAACCCAGCTATTCCCCTTCCAAGTATCTTTCCCCCAACAGAGTTAAAATCATATTACAGTGATACATGTTTTCCCATGTTTATAGCAGCACCACTCATACTCGCTACATCTTGGAAGTGACATAGATGCCCATCAACAGATGAGTAGATAAAGAAAATGTGGTATTACACACAATGGACTACTACTCTGCCATAAAGAAGAATAAATTTGAGTCATTAGTAGGAAAAGCGGTGTAACTTAAGACCATAATGTTAAGTGAAATAAATCAGACACATAAGCTTGAATCACATGGTTTCTCTCATACAAGAAAATCGGAATATAAATGAATTAAAGATCAAAATGGAAGATAAATAATAGGAAACAGGGAGATAGATCTCTTGCAGATGGGAAGTACACCAAAAGATGGGGAAAGAAGGGAAGTGTGGTGTTATGTACATGTACTGACTCCCCACAATGAATGTAGCCATTATGAATTGTAAACATGTATTCATAAAAAAACTAATAAAAAAATAAAAAGATTGTCAACCCCTAGTTTGGGCCTCTTTTCCCTCCTCCCTCTCTCCCCTGGTAATCGCCTAGTTCTGGGGTTTTAAGTACCATTTACAAGTGGAGGATTTCCAGTTATCTTCAGTTCTTCTTTGTTTTTGTGGTTTGTTTGTTGGTTGGTTGGTTATTTTATTTGTTTGTCTGCTGTTTTTTGTCTTTTTGAGGCAGGGTTTCACTACGTAGTTCAGGATGGTCTTGAACTCACTATGTAACCCAGGCTGGCCTGACCTCTCCCTTTGAATTTCAAGCTCAAACTCAATTACCTGTCTGACATGTTTATTTGGTATCCTGAGGCACCAAACCTAACTTTCCAAACTGATTTCTTCCCCCACAACACACACACACACACACACACACACACCCTAGTGTTTCCACATTTTACAAAAAGAAACCACCAGCCACCCAGTTGATCAGACCCCTAACGCTGAGCTATTCTTGAACATTCTGAGTTCTTTTCCTTTTCCTTCACCATTCCGACCACTATTTGATTTATCAGTAGGTGCTGTCTGCTCTTTCTCCAAAATATGTCCTGATGACTCCTTGCTACCTCTGCTGCTATCTTCCCAGTCCAAGCTGTCCTCACTTCTACCTTGGACAGCTGCAGGAACTGGTTCCTCTGCTTTTATAACTGATGTGCTCCACGAAGCCAGGGTGTTCTTTTAAAAAAAAAAAAAAAGTCAGGCCATATCACAATCCCTGTTAACCCTCTTGGTTTCATTTTACAATTGAAAGTCCTTACTAGGCCTGTGTAATTCCCCTGCCCCCTCATCCCACCTAGTTGGTTTGGTTTTTATGAGACAGGGTCTCACTTTGTTGCTCAGGCTGGCCTTGGACTCACTAAGTAGCCCAGGCTGACCTGTGAACTTGCAGCAATCCTCTTGCCTCAGCCTCCCTCCCTTTCTCTTTCAAACCACCCACCTACTCCTGTGCTGCAGCTACAGTAGCCTTCTTTCCTGATTCCTCCAAGTATTTGCTGTTTGCTCTTTCTAAACTGCTTTTCATCCAGGGCTTTCTGTGGTTCGTTCGTTTTCATCACTGAAATACTGGCTCAAAACTCATCTCTTCAGAAGAAGGGATCCTCATTTTCCTCACCTGTATCCCATTAACTAGTCTCTTTATATCACAGCTCTTAATACTGTGTGGGAGTATTCTCTTTCCTTCTTCCTTGTTGTCCTCTCTCCCGAATGACTTTATAGGGCCAGATGTCTTGTCTTCTGTGTTGACTATTGTTTCTGGGGCCCTAAAACAATGCCTGGTGCCTCTCAGGTGCTTAATGAGTGTTTGTTGGGTAAACACCTGTTGTTCGTGATACAAAGAAAAGCTGTGAACTCGGTTTGCAGTGGTGACCACCATTCGTCTTCCCCTACTGCTGTGACTACTAGGCTCAGAGTTCCTATGTGGAGAATCAGAGTATGCTGCTCTCTGCGCAGAGAATACATAGGTCTCTTTTCTCTCTGTAGCCAATACATAGGTCAGTCAGCAACCATTTTGTCTGGTATGAAAATACGGGACTGGGTCATTCTGAGTCCCTCTCTGAAATCTGACCAGGTAAGAGAACAACTGAGGGAATTATCAGTTGAATCTGAGACTCAAATATCATAGAGTAGAAAGAAGACGGAGAAGGCATGATGGTCTGCATGCAAGTCAAAGTTGTAAAATCTGACTGAGTGAATGAGAAGCTATGAGGCAGAGGAAAGAAAGATTTAGAGGAAAAGAGATGACCGGCCCCATGCTAAGTAGCTAGGTCACTTGGGTGTTCTCAAGCCAGGAGTTCTTTCTTCAGCTGGGTATTTTTAATATAATAATGCTATCTCCATAACTGTGTGCCCTCTCAATAGCTATGGAACATACATAATACTTTTCATTTTTCCTACTTCCCCCCCCCTCTCTCTCTCCCTCTCTCTCTCTCTCTCTCTCTCACACACACACACACACACACACACACACACACACACACAGATTTAGTTTCTCTATGGGTTCTCCCAGTGGTGTCATGGTCTCAGCATAGTTTATGCTCATGTGTTCTTACTCAGCACATGTTCTTGGGTTAGTTGTGTATTGTCGCTACACGTGCATGCTTCAATCCAGCCACATGTTCTTACAGTATACCTTCCTACAGAGGGCATATCCTTGCATGTAGCTGTTATTTTTCAATAGAACTTGGTAGTCATGACTGACGAAAAACTTGTCTTGGAGTTAGGAGCAAAAAAGTATTTCATTTTACTATGTTCTCATCACCTATGCTACTCTTGTATCTGACCACACACATTTTAGGCTGAGTGCAATGTGGTTATTCATGCCCTCTCTTAGGGATTAAGAGCATGACTCATCGTTGCCTACTTGACTAATCTTAGAGCAACCCTAGGCATTGTTAGATTTTTTTACCAGTTGATGCCACAGCTCAAGGAATGAGCATCACCACTGAAAATGTGGATGAGGAAACTCCTTGAAACCACCTTCTAAATGTCCGTGGTACCCAACACTTACTGTCTGGTTTTTAGCAATAGGGAAATCTCAAGCCCAGATGATGTTTTAGTGCAGAGGGCTGGACATAGGAACCAGTCACCTGGGGAAAAGATGGAGCTTCTCAAAATCAATTCAAGGGTATTTAGAGTACTCAGAAAAACATGCAAGAGCAGATAGATACAAGGAGGAACACCGACATGGGAAGTTGAGAGAGCAAGAGAGAGTCAGAGTACTCAGCAGGGCCCCAGGCAAGGGAGACCTGAGAAGTCACTGGAGCCCAGAGAGGTTCACAGAGGGCACAGCCAGGGGAAGTAGACAGGTGGGCCCATTTAGAGGCCCAGGCAATGAGAGATGAGGCTGAAAAACAGGAGGATGTGAAAGAGCGTATGAGGAGTAGAGGATGGCAGGAACAAAATACATCGCATAGCCATGAAAATGGAGAAAAGTACAGGGATGAGAGGCCCAAGTGAAAGAGGCAGAAAGACAGACATGGAATGCTGGGGGGGATCTCTCACCACTGAAGGCATAGGTGGCACCGTGGATGTCAGATACCAATGCAGATAAGACTGGACCCGGGCTACAGCGTGATCTCTCAAGTTGATGGTGGGTGCTGTTTCCATGACCAGTTCTATTCCTGTGGCCTAGAGGGAGAAACGAGTGAGGAGACACAGAGGGAGGCCAGCAGTCAGAGGGGGGCTCAAGGTGGATGAGATGGCTGGGGTAATAGGACTGTGGGCCTCCCTGTGTGAAGACAAGAGGAAAAGCCACAGTGGAAATGGGGCTAGAGTTAAGGCCAAGGTGTCACAGTCCAGAGTTAAGGGCTATGGAGCACATGGGTCTGGGGCTTTCTCACCTCTGCCAGGGCAGGGCATGAAGTAGTCACGGGCATCCAGAGGGTATCTGGCGGAGGGTACCTCTCCCGTGATAGGGTTGAAGCGCAGGAATTGGTTGCCCTGGAAGCAGTAGTAGCGGCCAAGCCACCGCAGGGCAGAGGTGCAGTTCCCAACAGCTGGCCAGATGCGCTCTTTTTTGGTTCCTGTGGCCAGGTCCCAGAACCACTTGCGGTTACCTTTGTCCAATAAACCAACAAGCATTAGCTAAGGCCAGGTTATGCTTTCTCTTATGCTCTCACTGGGCTCAGGTTGGATCTGATAGAGTACTGGTCACATGGAAAGCACAGCCCAGGGAGACAATTGAGGAAACTAAGCATACAGTAAAATTCAGCATCAAAGTCCTATGATCAGTTCATAAATGGCGTAAGGGAAA
>RJWT010024323.1:0-16506 GCA_004365215.1 Cuniculus paca | reverse complement strand
TTGTTATTTTTAAGAGATCTTTCCTTTCACGATCATAGGCTGCAACCCTCTCTTCAAGCTTTGAAAGTCTTTCTTTAGTTTCCTTCATGTCAACTTGCCAGCTTTCAAATAAATGTTTAATATTCTGGATATCTCTTTGAATCTGTTTCATGCATTCTAAATCTCTCTTATGCTGTTCTTTCATGGTTTCTCTCATTTTCCTATGCTCCTCTTTTTTTATCTGTGTCTTCTTTAGAGATGCTTAGTATTTCTTTTATTATGGTTTTCATTTCTTGTTTTACCTGGGATAGAATTTCTGTTCTAATTTTTCTTATAGCTTCCTGAAGTTGTTTCTTCACGTCAGTTGACATCACTTCAGACATTTCAGGTGTGCAATTCTTAATCTCCATGTTCTCCTCTTGTGGAATTGGGCTGCTTGGGTTGGACGCCAGAGATTGCCCTCTCCCTCTTCATCTTGGCGTATTCTTGATTTCTTCCACCCTGGAGTAGTGTGGTCCCAGGCACCCCAGCACTGGCCACAACTTCTCTGAAGCTAGACCGTTTGTGTTTTCTGGCCAGTGCTGACTATGTATATCCGATGTTGAGCACCTGTGTCTCTGTACTGAGTTAGGCACCAAGCCACCCGGGGCTTGCAGGGGAGCAGACCTGGTCAGGCCCTGCGAATCTAAGCTGTTTAGGAACCTATGCAATACTGGCTGAAACGGGCACAGGAAGGGATCTCCAATCAATCAGCTTCTGCGGGTCCGCCCACAACCTGGAGCTCTCAAATGACTTGTTTTTCTGGCCTCAGTGGAAGCAACTTCCGCAGGTCCGCCCACAACCTGGCACTGACGCCAGAAGTGGTTAGCAGGCTTGGCCCCCGGTGATGTAACCTGCCCAGCTCCAAGATGGAGACCAGCCAATCACTCTCTCCCTTGGGCCGGGGGTGGGGGGGAAGTGGAATTCCAAGCACTCACCAACAGCCAGCACAGATCTCCACGTCCGCAGATCTCTACGTCTGCAGATCTCCGCGTCCGCCACTCCTCTTCACTCCCGCGCCTCTCCACAGAGACCTCTGGGGTTGACCGCAGCTGTGACCATGACCGCAACTGCAACTGCGCGTCTCCAGGCTCAGCAGGTCTTCTGGCAGGGTGGATCTGGCTCCAGGCTGAGGCACTGCCAGCCACCACCTTCTTCTTTGTTTAAATTCTTTTTTTTTTTTCTCTTTGTGGGCTTCAGTTCATATTTTAGATTCTTCCTTGGTTAAGGGGACCCATTTCCTTCCTTCTTGTCCTCCCCATGATGCTATATTCCAGCATCTGAACTGTTTCTCTCAGAGAGACTGTTTACTCTGCTGCTTACTGTTGCGCCATCTTTAGCTCCTCCCTTTCTAGCACTTTCTGGTAAACCAGAAATAGGTCCTTTCAAGGTTGATAGGCTCATGTAAATCCACTCGCATACTATAGAATTTACCCCTTTACAGTGGTCAGTTAAGTAATTTTTGTTTTGTTTTTTTTTACATCTCAAAGGGTTGTTTATAAAAAAAGACAATGATGATCAGTCCTTCACAAACTTTCAAAAACACAGAAGATGGGAGAACTCAATTTATTCAATGAGACCAGTATTACCTTCACATCATAACCAGACAAATTCATCAAAAGAAAACTATAGACCAATATCTCTTTGGTGTATGGAAACAGAAATTCTTAATAAAATACTAGCAAACTAAATTCTCCTATATAAAGTGGTCACATCATGACCAAGTCATATCCTAGGAATGCAAAGATGTGTGGACATTAAGAAATCAATCAATGTAATCCACCACCGTGAAAGAATAAAGGGGGAAAACCCACATGATGAGCTCAATAAAGAAGAAAAAGCATTGGGCAAAAAACTAATACTTGTTTTGTGATTAGAAAACAAAGAATAACTAGGAAGATCCTGTACCTGACAAACAGTATTCTCATAGCTAACATCCTGAATGGAGAAAGAATGATGGTTTCCCCCTCTAAGACCAGTAACAAGATGTGATTTGAGGGCTCAGTACTTTTCTTCAATATTGTACTAGATAGCTTAGCCAGGGAAATTAAAAAGAAAAATAAAGCCATCTAGAATTGAAAGGAAGAAATAAAACTATATTCACAGATGATATATGATCTTTTGTGTAGCAATCCCAAAGAAACATGCATGCATACATGCACACATACATACCACACTAGCAGAAACAATAAACAAGTTTGACAAAGTCATAAAATTGATGATAAGAAGAATCTAGTGATAGGGAGAGGTCGGAAGGAAGGGAAGGGAGGAGAAAGGAAGTAAAAAGGATCAAGATGTGATGTGTACCCCACAATGAATAAATTCATTATGTATCACAAACATATACTAATGAAAAATTTTTAAAGATTTAAGATCAGCATGCAGCAATGTGTTCTATTTCTGTACACTATGAATAAGCTGTTATAAATCAAAAGGAAATATATCCACTCACAATATATCAAAAACAATGAAGTAGTTTGGATACATTTAGCAAGTAAAAGATAAATGTGCTGAAAATTATATAAAAGCCTGCTGATAAAAATTAGAGAAACTCTAAATAAACAGAGATACATTTCATAATAATGGACTAGAAGACTCAGTATTATTTACATCACCGTTCTCCTAAATTGATCTAAAAATTCAACGCAATCCTTACCACACTCCAGCAGATTTTTTTTTGGTAGGAATTGGTAAGTTGGTGTTAAAATTTATTTGCAAATACATAATGCCTACAGTAGCCAATGAAAATTTGCAAAAATAAGTTGGAGGACTTGAACTACTTGATTTGAAAATTTGTTATAAAGCCACTAATTAAGACATTGTGGTATTGTCACAATGGTAAGCTTGTAGCAGTAGAACAGAACTGAGACTCCAAATGGAAATTGTATTTATAGTCAATTGATTTTTAACAGTGCCAAGACAATTCATAGGGGAAAAGACAATTTTTTTCAACAAATGGTACCAGGACAGTATGTTATCCACTTGGCCTTAAAAAGAACTTTGGCCCTTACCTCACTACATGCACAGAAAGTAACTAAAAATAAATCATAGACTTAAGTATAAAAATTAAAGCAATAAAACTTCTAAAATATAGCGTGCAGTCTTTGTGGCATGGGGTTGAATAAAGCATTTTATTATTATTTTTATTTTGAAAAGAATACAAACAAAATAAAACAGAATGGAGTCAATCACAACAAAACTATGAACATGGTACATTACTTCTAAACAGGGTAAAAGGCAATCAATAATGGCTACCATAATGCCTCTTGTTATCTTCAATATAAGTGCCCATACCATCAGGGATAAATAAAATCAAACAAAATAGAACAGAATAAACCAGTAAAAAAAAAAAACCAAAACAAGCAAAGCAAAACAATGAAAGCAATACAGAACTTCAAGATACTAGTAAAACAGCAGTGGCTACCATAATGCTTCTTGTTATCTTCAGAATAGTTGCCTACACCTTCAGACATAATACAATCAACCAACACAGAATAGAGTAAAATCAATCAAAACAAAATGAAGAAAGCAATGCAGGGTTTCAAAACAAAATAATTGGACAACCTCAATGGCTGCCATTATATATTCTTTTTTTTTTGAAATAGTTGTCCATGTGATCAAGTATAATAAAATCAAACAAAACAGAATAAAATGAAACTAATCAGAACAATGAAGACAATATGAGTTTCAAATCTTGAAAATGGATTAACAGTGGCCACTTCCTTCCCTTTTTAGATAATTCCTCCCCTTTGACTTTCCCAATATGTATTGTGCATTTTGGATCCCACTAACTCCTTTAGTTTGTTATACTAGGGAGACAACATGAAATTCATCCATGTGACTCTGAACCATTTCATCCATGAGCATGCTCTCAGGTTGCCTCCATCCACCTACAAGAGCCTTGAGGTTATCTTGCTTTATAGCTGAGTAGGTTTCCATCACATAAAATGCCATGTCTTTCTTATCCATTCTGCAGTTGATGGGCAGGCTACCCCTACTTTTTTTTCCGGCTCCCTGTCACATAGGGCATTGTTCTCTCTCCTTTGTCTGTGAATTTTCTTTCTAGTTAAATGTGTTTCTTGTATAGAGCATGTTGATGGATCCTGTCTCCAGATCCAATCTGCCTATGTTTCTTTCTATTGGTGCATTGAGGCCGTCTACATTAGTAGTTATGGCCCTCTTGCACTGCATTGTCTCTGCCATGCTATTTTCCTTCCATTGGCTCCCTATTTTACCTCTCAATTCAATCAACTGCCCCCGCTTGATGGTCCCCTTCTGCCATTTTTCCTGAAACCATGGTCCTTTTTTTCTCTCTGTAGAATGTCCTTTAGTATTTTTTGTAGGGTTGGTTTGGTGGTCATGAATTCCTGGAGTTGTTCTTTGTCATGGAAGTATCTTGCTTCTCCATTAATTTTGAAAGAAAGTTTTGCAGGGTACATCAGTCTGGGTTGGAAGTTGTTTTTTTCAGGACTTGTAATACTTCACTCCAGTCTCTTCTTGACTTTGGTTTGTGTTGAGAAGTCTGCCGTGATTCTGATGGGTTTTCCTTTATAGGTGATCTGTTTCTTTTCTGTAACAGCTTTTAATATTCTGTTCTTGAGTTGAATTTCTGGGATCTTGATTATTATATGTCTGGGTGTATGTAGATTTGTTTTGGTTATGGCTGGCCAGAGTTCTATATGCCTCACTTATTTGCATGTCACATTCTTTTCCCATGCTTTGGAAGTTCTCTGAAATTACTTTTGTAAGTAGACTCCTGGTGTCATTTGTCTTGACCCCTGCTTTTTCACTCACATCTTTAATTTTTAAGTTATGTTTCTTTGAGTTGTCTTGCAGTCATTGAATTGTTACTTCCTGGTTCCTTGTTATTTTTAAGAGACCTTTCCTTTCATGATTACAAGCTGCACACCTGTCTTCAGGGTTTGAAAGTCTATCTTCAGTTTCTTTCAAATGTTTTTGCCAGCTTTCAATGGAGTTTTTAATTTCCTGGGTATCTCTTTGAATCTGTTTCATGCATTCTAAATCTCTCTTATATTGTTCATTCATGGTTTCCCTCATTTTCCTATGCTCCTCTTATTTTTTTTAATCTATGTCTTCTTTAGAGGTGCTTAGCAATTCTTTTGTTATGTTTTTCATTTATTCTTTTACCTGGGATAGTATTTCTGTTCTAATTTCTTTTATAGCCTCATGAAGTTATTTCTTTTCTTCAGTTGACATCACTTCAGACATTACAGGTGCGCAACTCCTGATCTCTTCTGTGTTTACTTCTCCTGGACTTGCGCTGCTTGGTTTGGATGGCAGAGATTGCCTTTTCCTTCTTCATCTTGACATATTCCTGGCTTCTTCCATACATGTGGGTAGTGGGGTCCCAGGCATTTCCAGCATTGGCTACAATTTCTCTGAAGGAAGACTGTTTGGTTTTTCTAGCCAGTGATGGCTAAGGGTATGTGGTGGTGGGTGCCCGTGTTTCTGGACTGAGCTGGGTACTGGCCCACAAGGTCCCTTGGAGTTTGCATGGGAGTGGAGCTGGCCAAGGCTTGTGAACCTAAGATGGTTAGTAACCTACATGATGTTCTCTGGAATGCACATGGGAGCATGACTCAGTCCAAGCAAATTCCACAGGTCTGCACCCAACCTGGAGCTGCTGGAAGAAGCCAGCAACAGTCCTGGCCCTGGGATTATCCTGTATGACTCCAAAATGTTTCCCGGCTAATTGGTCTTTCCTGCGGGAGGACTGAGTTCTCTGCATTCACTGCCAACCAGCATGGACCTCTGCGTCCGCCACTCTCCTCCACTGCTGTGCCTCTCTGCAGAGACCTCTGGGGTCACCAGCTGCCACGGAGATCATGCATCTCCAGGCTCCCACAGCTCCTCTCACAGGGTGAATCTGGCTCCAGGCTAAGGCGCTGCCAGCCACCACCTTCTTCTTCATTTAAATTTTTCTTTTTACTCTCTCTGTGGGCTTCAATTCACATTTTAGATTCTTCCTAGATCCAGGAGACCCACTTTGTTCCTTCTTGTCCTCCCCATGATGCTGTATTCCAGCATCTGAACTGTTTCTCTCAGAGTCTGTTTACTCTGCTGCTTAATGTTCCGCCATCTTCCCAGAAGTCTTGAATAAATCATTTTAGATACAGTTTCACAATCTATGAAAAAAATTCACAAATTGATCTTTGGCAAAATAAAAGCTTTCCTTGCAAAAGAAGAAAGAAAATGAAAAGACAGAACAATTGAAGAGGAATCATTTGCAAATTATATTTGATTAAGGACTTGTATCCATGATGTATAAGAGGTCTTACAACCCAGTATTAGTAAGTCAGACTACTCAGTTTAAAAATGAACAAAAGATTTTGTTTATTGTGATGAAAGTCTAGAGTATCTATAATTAAAAGACAGTCGATATGCAGGGATGCAGGTAAATGTTGACCCTTGTGCACTGCTAATGGGAATGTAAAATGATATCAGCACTTTGGAAAACATTTTGATAGTGTTTAGAATTTCACATACATTTACCATATAACTCAGCAGTGGTATAACTAAGACTCCACATAATAAAAAATATGAGCACTCAGAGGCATGCTTATAATATTACTATTAATGATTGTGCAAACCTGAAAATAGTACAAATATCCATCAACTTGTGAATGAATAAGCATCATGTGTACATCTGTAAAGTGGAAGTCTAGTAAGTAAAGGAATGAACCTCTGCTATATGCCACAATGTGAATAAACTTTAAAATGCTATTATAAAGAAGCCAGGCTCAAAATACTTTGTTTTCTACAGTAACATTTATATAACATTTATATAAAATTTTAAAAAGGAAAATTTATAGAGATAATCAGAACAGTTGTTGCCTAAGGTGAGAGTGGGGATTAACTGTAAATAGGTATGAGGGAACTTTCTGGGGGTTGATGAGAATGTCTGAAAATGGTATTGTTATGATCGTTGCATAACTTTAAATTTACTAAGATTGTTAAATTGTACACTTATGCTGTGGGCTAAATGTTTGTGCTCCCTCTGAATCCATATGTTTGAATCCTAACCCTGAATGTAGGTGTGGGATTTGGGGGGAGGTAATTAGGTCATGAGGGTTGTCTTGGTTACGTTTTTCTCATTGCTGAGACAAAATACCTGACGCCCAAAGTGAAGGAAGGAGAGGTTTACTTCTTACAGTTTTGGGGGTTTCAGTCCATACTCAGCTGGTGGCGTGGCTGAGGGGGCAGCCATTCATGGTGGCTGCAAACGGCAAGAGTGAACTGTGCAAAAGAGGAGAAAATGTCTCCTTTCAGACCTTACATTGTATGTCAGCTCCACCCCTGGGCGGGTGCAGGACTCACACTGCCAATGCCAGCACTAGACAAGGTATCAATCATAAACATTAGATTTGGCCACTTCCATGTGCGTGTGAGGCTTGTGGGGGCCATCTATATACAAACCATAACAAGGGTAGAACCCTCCTAAATGGGATCAATTCTCTTATCAAAGAAAGTTCAGAAAACTCTTTAGCCCTCTTTTCCACCAGGTGATAAACTGGCAATCTGCAACCTGAAAGAGGGAAGACTTAAACATGCTGACACTCCGATTTGGGACTTTTTAAGATCTGTGTGAAGTGAATTTCTGTTGTTTGTAACCCAAGCCCCAGTCTCTGATATTCTGTTACAGTGTTCTGAGCTAAGACGATGTACAGTGGGTGGATGTTAACAGCAGTAATTACAGTTAAAAGGCTCGTAGAAAAGAATAACAACTCATGGTTTTTTGGGTTGATTGTTCTCAGCTAGAGATTCTCATTTGAGGACTTTCAAGTGATTGTAATAAGATATTGGCCAGGGCAGCTGTCATCTGAGGTACTAATGGGCTGAATTTGTAAGTTAGATTACTGTACTTATGTACCTCTTGGCTGTTACCAGTCCATGTAAATACGGCCTGTCTGTAAGCTTTTTCCAATTTGTTGGCCAGTTTCCAAGAGAGGATGATGTGGAAGCTGCCAGTCCAGTTAATGGCTCACTCCAGAACAACTGTCACTTCTGCTATACCCAGTTCATCAGAAAAGTTCATGCATTAATAATCTTAAGATTCTAGGGCATTGATGGCAAACCTTTTAGAGCTTTCAGTGATAGCAAACAGTTGACTGTGGCTCACATGCCATAGGTTCGCCACCACAGGTCTAAGGGGTTGGTAAATAAAAATTCTTTCTTGTTAAGAGAAGTGATAAAAATACATTTCCAAAAAGTGTGTGGAATAAGATAATGACATCTTATTGGACACACTCGGAAAAGACATCTTTGGAAAAGAAATTACAATTATCTCAGCTGCTTTTATTGTTGTGTGGCAAACAGTGGTACAAGTTCAGATGATTAAAAAGTAATGCCAACAATTTTTACATTAGCTGCTATTTTAGGATATTATTGTAGGTACTGCCTTCATTAACTAATAACCTCAATAATGTAGTCTGTCCCTGAACTGCAGGGGATACATTCCAAGATGCCTAGTGGATGCCTGACACTGTAGATAGTACCAAATTTTATATATGATTTGCTTTTTCTTACACATGTATGGTAAACTTTAACTTATAAAGTAGGCACAGTGAGAAGTTGTAATAATAATAAAGTAGAACAATTATAACAATATACTGTAATAAAACTGTCAGCATCAATAACTGCTCTGTTGCTCTGAGGCCATTACTAAGTGAACACAAGCCTTGTAGTACTACTACAGTCAGTGTCATAACTAAGATGGGTACAAGTGAGAAGCAGGGGGTTAGCATATGCAGCATGAATACCTTGGACAAAGGGATGATTTATGCCCTGACCATGTTGGAACAGGAGAGCTTGGGATTTCATGATAGTGTTCTGATTGATGCACAATTGAAAAAGTATGAATTTTATTTATGGAAATTTATTTTTAATATTTTTGACCCTCAGTTGGTGATGGGTAACTGAAACTTTAGGAAATGAAACAAAAGGGGACTACTGGATTCTAGATTTCATGTTCTAAAGCAATTTTTTTTATTTGGAAAAAATATTTTCAAAATGATAATACTTCCTGTGTCAATAATGATTTTTTTTGACGCATTCAGTATTTTAGGCTTAGATTTGATTATCATTTATTTTTCACCTTTTATGTGTAACATCTAGTAAGTTAGATGATAGTATCCATATTTTACAGGAGTAAAAATATTGCCATTTTTATGTATGAAAATCAGAATTTGAATCTAGTTCTTCTGAAAGTCAAATGAGTGCTTTTTACTCGCTTTAACTTAATGGAATAAATTTTTTTAACCTCCACATATTGAAAGCTTAATGAATTTTTTACACCGTTCATTCAATACTCAGATCAAGAGATTAAATATTATCACCTCAGACTTTCCCTTTATGACCCTTTCCAGTCATATCCTTCAAAAGTAATGATATCCCTGTCTTTCAGTACTTGTATATATCATTTTTAATATGCTTTTAAACTTCTCATAGAAAGAATGACAGAGTCTATACTTATTTTCCTGACTTCCTTCATTGAACATTATATTTTAAGAGTCATCTATGTATATTTTGTGTGTGATTCTAGTTCATTCTCCTTCTTTTGTAGTATTCAGTTGTATGGATATACCACAATTTATTTAATGGTTGTTGGTGTGTTTTAGGAAAATTTCCTGTTTTGGGTATAGAGTAAGAATGAAGGAACCATTTTTAATCATGTAAATATCATCTGGCTAGCAATGCTGCACCCCTTTCCATGTGACTTAATAATATTTATCATACGAGCAGAATAATTCACAACTAATGATATTGTGGTCTTACATGGGGCTTAATCTCATTCATTTCTAATGATGAACTTAAGAGTTTTTATATCCCAGTGATGTTGAGAGTTGATATCAAATTGGTAAGAAAGTTCCTCTTTGAAGGGACTTTTTTCTGTTTCTCATTTTTCTCTCGTCTTTCATTGATGAGTAGATACATCTCATATATCTATGTGAGTCCAGTGTGTGAAATGTGTATTGCTTAAGCACAAGGTACCTGGGCAAGATAATCTAGACAGACACAACTTAACACTGTGATTAAGTAACTTAAACTGAGTTCCATAATGATTCACTCTATCTGAATACTTTTAACTAATAAGCATTTTTCTTTTAAAGCTATACATTTAAGACAAGCTTTTATTTCTATTTAATACTGTATATATTTTTTGAAAGGTGAAGAAGAAAACACCACTTTCTCAGAAGAATCACTTAACCTTCTGAAAACTCAGCAAGAGGACAAAACAGAGAAGGGAGCCTGCAGAAATAATTCTGCAGAAATATTGGAAGGTGATAATCACCTATCTGAAGAGGCACAGCAACCAAATGTAAAAACAAACTTTCAGTAAGATTATGTTAAGGTGAAATATAATACTAGTTAGTACTAGTTTCATTATTTTCATCTAGAACAAGATTTTTAATATAATAGTATTTTAAATATGTTTTTTACTGAGAAGTCACTATAACTAAAAGAATGCTTGGGTTACAAGTAATAATTAGTTTTAAATTTATAGAGCAACAAACAGCATTCATTTTTAAATAAACACATTTAGTTTTATAGTAGATACATTTTTATCCTGATAATACTTTTTTGTTACAGAGACTATGTGCGTAGTCATTTGAAAATAATGAAAATAGTGTACTTAGAATAGCATTTTTTTTTGTCCTTTCATGTTCAGAATTTAAACTTTAGGAAATAATCTCATCCACTTACTGGAGAACATTAATGCCAGTATAATTAGATGAATTTTTTCTCTTATCCTTTGATATTCATAACTTTTAAAATGAAAATAATGGATTTTATATTTGTGTAGTGATTTGAAAATATGACATTTCTATTTATCAAAGTAGCACATAAATTAATCAGTCTTCTGATTCCAGAAGACATTTTTGTAGTTGTCTAGAGATAGCATTCTATAAAAAGAAGATGTAAGAGTCGTAGATAAAAGTACATTTGAGATAACTATTATTTGAAAATATTACTGGCCACATTTAATGTTCAATTTTAAGTGTTCTTATTTAAATGTTTGTTTAACAATATTTATAAAAGGCAGAGTTTTTCGATGTTTTTTCCTCAACAGATTGAACAGGAAGCATCGCTGGATATGACTTTAGTAGAAGATTATGATTCACTAATAGAAAAGATGAGTAACTGGAATTTTCAAATTTTTGAGCTTGTAGAAAAGATGGGAGAGAAATCAGGAAGGATTCTCAGTCAGGTTTGTTTTTCAAGCTCTACTTTTTTTTTTTTTTTACTACAAACTAATTTCTTAATAAAGTTTTTCTAAGTATAGTATTTGCTTAGGTACTAGTTTAACAATGATATTATTTGTTTATTTTTTGGGGTAACTAAGTATACATAAAACAATTATATGTTATATACAAAACAATCATGTCTATGTTACATATACATGAAAAGTAGTCTATTTGACTATATTAATGGAATTTAGTTAAACCTAAAAAAGGAATACTGACTTTTTTTGACTCTTGAGGTTGAAAAGGACATGAACATTGATTTAGTTTCTAAGTACTGAAATTTAAGCTTCATTTTTTTTCACCTGCTCTTCCTGTGTATTACCAGAGGCCAAATGCATGATTAGAACCATGGAAAAATACTTGCATTTTACTGCCACCCAGACTTAAGTTTCTAATAGGCCCACATAAAGCATCAGATTTACTTTTCTGAAATATGACTCCTATTAATTCTTTATTATTTTTTTTTAATGCATAAACCTTGGACAGATTATACGAGGACATAGAAGTTCATCTCATTGAATTTTTTAGGGATAAAAATATGATAAATATATTTTTCTGGCTTTTTTGAGACTCAGGATTCAAATGGAGTAGAATTTATAATGCTCTTCAGTAAATTATGAACTGAAACCTGAAGAGAATGAAAAAATTTAAAATTTGGGACATGATATGTGTAGCAAGCTTTCTTCTGTTTTCATGGGCCTTAGTGTGATGTTTTTCTTTCTCATTTTTCTGGAAGGAGTCATACAGAAGTTTTTAATAAATTAATTTGAAGACATTCACATTGTTAACATTCCTAAATTCAAATCACAAAACACATTATACTCACTACAAATAGATTCTGATTTTAAAGTGAACTTTATTTTAATTACATTTAGGTTATGTATACCTTATTTCAAGATACTGGTTTATTGGAAATATTTAAAATTCCCACTCAACAATTCATGAACTATTTTCATGCATTAGAAAATGGCTATCGAGATATTCCTTGTAAGTATTAAAATATCTTATTATTTAAATTCAAATAGTACTGATTTTGAAACTTTTTATTATCTTTCTCTTCAGATGATCCCTTGAACACTTAAAACTCAATGTTTGGATTTTTTTTTTTGAGATGAGGTCTTACTCTATTATCCAGGCTTATCTGGAACTCCTGGGCTTGAGTGATCCTCCTGCCTCAGTTTCCCAAATACTGTACTGGGACTACAAGGATGTAGTTCAGTGCCATCAGTTTATATTTGGGAAATTTTTAAATAGAGATTTTTAAGAAATCTGTATCCTACTCACAGTTAACTCTTACTTTGGTGTACAACTTATAAATATGACTTTCTCCTTATATAAATTTATATTTTGTAAAGTGAACCATACTACTGATGTCTATTTTTAATCTACTTTTTCACTTATGATACAGGGTGAGTATGTAATATGTTAATAGTTATTCAAGTTCCTTATCTTTTCAAATGTTTAATAATATCAAGTCAAGAATTTAGGAAAATTGTGCATTTTAAAATGTTTAATATTCATCAACAGCATTCGTTTTTGTATTCTAACTTACTGAATAGTTTTTATTTGATTTTTTTTGAATGGCTATAATTTGAATTTCAAAGTTACAGCTGTATGTGTTGAAGCATTCTGCAGTTTCTGTGTGGATACGTTATTTGGGAATTCAACTATATAGAGAATATGCTATTTTTAAATTGTCGTTACCCATTAGTAATGATGTTCAATAATTTAAAGTGAACTATGATACTATAACTCTCATTTATAAAGTATACATTTAAGAAGTGGTTGAATTCTGTGAATTGAATATAGAGATGTGTCGGGGTTCTTCAAAGGAAGCAGAATGGAAAGAAAGATGGGAAGAAGTCTTCACTCTCAGCTCTAATTAGGACATATTGATTAAAAAAAGAGGCTCTGAACCTAACTTTTCTAAACTAAGTTTATAAATTTGGAAACAGAAATAACAGTAGTGCCTACCCCACAGGGAATGATAATATAAAGTGATCAGTCAGAAGGATATTAGAATTCAGAGCACATGGTACATCATCAATGAAAGGTGGTAATTATATTACTAATTGAGTTCTTAATGGATTGATACTATGTCATGTTTATAGCCTAAACATATATTGTATCATCTGCTAATTCTATATCGTAGGTGTTTATTAATGTGTTGAAGTGTTTAATTTTTATAGAATTTTTAAAACTAATCATAGTCATGTACGTTATCTCATTTAATCTTTGTTCAAAGATTGTATTACATATGAGAAATAAAAACTCAGATCTCAAAACTAGATAGCAAAGCTGGTCTCTGTTTTAGGTCCATCTCTCACTTCTGTGCCACCTTGCCTTATCACATAGTGGTATCACATAGTGGTATTATAGGAAACCAGTTTCTTATTATTGTATTGTAGGTGTCAGACAATATTCTGGATGCTTTCACATACTAGTAAAGCAAATCTCAGAGACAGGTATTCCTTATATTTTAAAAGAACTTCTTTGTAAACGCACAAGCATCCAGAATTTGTAACTATTATGTGTGCAAAAACCATTTTCTATACTGATCTCTATAATCCAGAACCACATGGTATTTTTAAAAGGCATTTTTAAAAGGTATTCTTAAAATAAAAGCCTTGCGAAAATTTTCCCATGCCTTTCAGTTATCATTTTTTGCCCTGCCTTTTCTTTGGGCTTGTGTTTTTGTACCACATATGAAAGCTTTAAAAAGAGAACTTCTTAACATATCAAAGTTCTTTAAACTAGGTAAAACCAAATACAATTATGGGAAATTATTCTAACTCATATAATTTATTGATTAAAATGTTGTATGACTAGAAAATGCTTTACTTTTTAAATGTCTCAGAAGAAATCTACAACAATGATCATTTCTATAAAATATTTTGGTGACTTTAGATCACAATCGTATACATGCCACAGATGTTCTACATGCAGTTTGGTATCTGACAACAAGACCTGTTCCTGGCTTACAGCAGATCCACAGTGGTCATGAAATAGGAAATGAAACAGGTACTTCCTCCTACAAATTTTTCTTTTAATTATTTGATTAGGAATAATAAATCAAGATGTGTCATTACCTCTGTTCTTTTAAAATTTTATTTAAGTACATTTTGGTACATATAAAGAATTATATAAGTAATGATGTATAATGATAACATAAAATATGTAAATCTGATATGCATCTTCAAATTTAGATTCAGTATTACTTAATGTAACATTAGCATTATCCTGATTATTCACATAATTAGTCCTTTGTTTACTTCTGTTCTTTGTCTAATTTAATTTAATTTAATTTAATTTTATTTTTGGGGGGGTACTGGGAATAGCACTCAGAACCTCATGCTTGCCAGACAGGTACTGTGGCACTGAGCTAAATCCCCAGCCCCTGGTTTTGTTTTATTTCAGGCATATCATGTGTGTTTAAAATATGTAACCCTACCAAACTAAAAGAAGCATGCTTAAAAGTCTCACATAAGGATTGAAGTGATGATATTAAGAAACTTTGGTAAACATTCACATTTTAACATGTTGCAGCTGGGCAGGCAGAGAATTTAACAAACCATTAAGTCCTGGTTCTATTTCGTTCAGCACCTTTCCCTCAATCTTTCCTCTTTCTTCTTTTGTTTTACAATAAGCAGTAAGACTGCACTTTACAGAGTGGGTGCAGAATGATGGGTATTTGTGAATACATGTTGTAATTATTATGTGTCAACTTGGCTGGATAAATTCATCAAATATTAATTTGGGTGTTTCCTTCAGGGTATTTTTTTGATGAGACTAACATTTAAGTCAGTAAACTTTGAGATAAATGTGATTGGTCCTTATCTGATAAGATGAAAGTCTTAGTAGGTTGTAGATTGGCCTGTCATGTGCAAAAAGGTATTTTCTCAGTAGATAGCGGTTGGACTTGAACAGCAAAACCAGCTCTTTCTTGGATCCCTACCCTGCCAGCCAACTCTCCTTCTGAACTTGTGGCCTCCTTAACTGTGCAAGACAGTTTCTTAAAAATTGACCCCTTCCCCTAACTTGATAGTGCTGTTTGTCTGGAGAACTATGACTAATTGACTAAACCCATTCTTTGTAGAGGAGGCTTCCAATAATCAACTGGACAAAATGATATCTTCTCATGGTAACTAAATCTCTTTCCACATCTTCTCAAGTTCTTAATCAGTGACCTTACAAACACATAGCCAAGACAACAAGAATAGAGATTATGTGCTCAACACCATGGACTTCTTCTCACCAAGGCTGAACTGGCCCAGACCTCTTCTGAGTGCCCAGTTTGCCAACAGGAGAGATGAAGGGTGAGTCCTTGGTATGGCACCATTCCTTTGTGGGAAGCAGCCATCTGGTAGCAGGTTTATTACATTGGATCCCTTCTTTCTGATCTTAGAGGAAAAAAATTTAACATTTTACTATTAAGTACCGTATAAGCTGTGGACATGTTCCATATGTTCTTTATTGTGTTGAGAAGGACTTCTACTATACCTAATTTCTTAAGAGTTTGTTGTCTAAGCCAGTGTTCAGTATATGACACCACTTCTACTATACCCAAAAAAACAAAATTGTTAACTCAAGAATGGCGGTAGTGACTTTTGCCGGGGACATAGCTCGGCAGCACAAGCGCCTGCCTGAGTTCGATTCCTGGTACAAAAAAAGGTAACTTTTCTTGCTGTTATGCATACAATTCACCTGTAAATTTTTTACTTGCAAAAAAAAAATGACACGGAGAACCTTCATTCTCAGTGGAGAAATGCTTCCAACAAGAGACCCAGAAAAGTGTAAAATTGAACAGGCAGCTGATACAGGCATCTGACCACTTTGTGTTCTCCATGCTTTTAAACTAATAGACAGAGGAGGTCCGTATAAGCTCAGCTGATTCTGTGTAAGCCTGTCTACAGTGCTCATGAAACCTTTCCATGTAATAGAAAGAGAAAGAACGCTTCCAAATTTATTCTGTGAAGCCAGATTACCCTGATAGCAAAACCAGATAAGGATTCCATAAAAAAAGATAACTACAGACGAGTATCCTCGATGTACATAGATGCAGAAATCCTGAATAAAATCCTTGCACATAGAGTTCAATTTTTAAAAAGATCATTCACCATGGCTAAGTTACTTTCATCCTATGGAAGCAAGAATAAATAGTTCAACATATGTAAATCAATAAATGTAATACACAACATAAATAGAATCAAGGCTAAGAATC
>RJWT010024322.1:0-16519 GCA_004365215.1 Cuniculus paca | reverse complement strand
CCTAGGAAAAAGGGATGGTGTGAAAGATGATCTGAGACACAAGCCAGTGGGACTAGATGAGCCTGAGATGTGGGAGGGGCAGCATCCAGGACTGAGGGGCGGAGGAGGCCAAGCTTCGTCCAGCCTGAGGCTGTGTGGAGGCCGGTGGAGAGCTCTGGAGAGAGGTTAGGCTGGGGCCACAGGGTGGCAACCTCAGCATGGACTAAAGGAGAACCAGGAATAGGCCTTAGCATCCTGAGGACTGCTGGTTACCAGGGACCAAGAATGCAGGGCCACAAAGGAGGCGGGAGTGGCAGACACTCAAGGGTCAAGGAAAGATGGGGACGAAGGGTGGTCACCGCACCCCAGGTGGAGCCTGGCTTTGCCTCTGGCTAGCTGCTGTCCTGGGTGAGTTAATCCCTGTGAGACTCTGGGTCTTTATTTGTAAATGGTTGCTCTCCCTAGAGTGCTACCTGTGTAGACTGCTAGCCAGAGAAAGACCATCAGACAGGCAGGTGGGGGTGCCCAGTGCCCTTGGTGGAAGCATTTCCCTGATGGAAAGAGGCCAGAGCAGGTCCACTGCAGAAGTGAGGGGTGGGAAGGGGGCAGCAGCCCCAGGGACATACAGGGAGCTCAGTGGCTACTCCCACCCCACCAGAGAAGAGGGGCCCTGGCCCCCAGCTTGGGAGGGATGAGGATGGGAAGGGAAGGAGCCCACGAAGTGAGTCCGAGTTGAGTTGTTTCCAACGATGCTTTTGCTTTTTCCAGGGACCTCAGTAACAACAAGATCAGTTCCTTAAGCAACTCTTCCTTCACCAACATGAGCCAGCTGACCACTCTGTGAGTACCAGCAGGGCCAGGGCCGGGGCACACAGGGTCATGACTTTAGCCTGCACTAGGCAGGGCTCCCCAGTCACTCACAGTGACTCCTCGCAGATGGTAGCCGAGACCCTGAAAATTAAATCACCTTTCATTACTTCTTGGCCTTCTGGCTAAGATCACGTGTAAACACATCTTCCACTGTAAAATACAACACACACATGGAAAAGTATAACAAATATAAACATATCCTGTAACAAGTAATCATAAAGGTAGCACACGTGTAGACACGTAAGTAAAAAGTGATACTGTTAGCACCACACAGCCTGCCTGTTTCTTCCTGACCCTCTCCCTCTGCCTACCTCAAGGCAGCTTCTATCCTGACTTCCTGATAGTTGCTTCTTTAATTTTCTCTATAGTGCTGTCACAGACATATGCATTTCTTTTTGCTGTTGCTGTTTGGTTGTTTTTGTTGTTATTGTTTTTTGAGGCTGAGTCTTGCTTTGTGGTGCTGGCTGGCTCTGAATTCACTAGGTAGCCCAGACTGCCCTTGAACTCATGGCGACCCTCTTGCCTCAGTCTCCTGAGTGTTCGGATTACAGATGTGCGCAACCATGCCCAGCTACACCTGTATTTCTAAACAACATAGTTTAGTTCTGCCTATTTTTAAGCTCATGTAAATTGAATCATGCAGGGTACATCCATTTCCATCTGGCTTCTTTTGCTTAATGTTATTATGTCCATGAGATCCATTCCTGTTGTGTGTAGCTGTGGTCCATTCACTTTCATTATTACCTAATGTTCCGCCACAGAAATGTGCCATACCTTCCTCTTTCATTTAATTATTCATGGGTCCTGGAGTTTTCCCAGTTTGTACTGTTGTAATCAGAGGCCCTTTGAACATGTTTCTGCCTAGACCCTAAGAAATTTTCATGCTGGCTGTAATTACATTCCAAGCAATTGATGAGAAGCCACTAATAAGCAGCCTTTAGGTTTGCCTGTACTTAGGTGTGGTCTCATTCACCTCACAACACCTCATGCGGCCAGGAAGCCAGGGGCTTTCCCAAGGGTTTACTGAGGTCACACGGTAGTGCGAGTTCCTAGGAAAGAAAGGAGCCCTGACCCTGCCAGGCCCCAGCAGCACACTGGGTTTGAGGCGAGGAATGACCTGTCTGGGTTCCATACTCGAATTTATCTGCCTCTAGATCTGCTAATGAGCTGGTCCCTATTTCCCAGTCTTCATGACACCCTGTGACTCAGTTGTTGATTGTGAGACTTAGCCTTCAAGGGGCCTTCTGGACTTCAGTGTGAAGTCACCTTGATCTAGGATGGTGTTCCTCCTTTCCCAACCCACAGGTCCTGCCTTCCAGAGACATTTGGCAACATCTGAAAATATTTGTGGTTATCACATCTCAGGGAGAATGTTGCTGCATCGAATGGGTTAAGGCTAGGAGGTTGCCAAACACCCCTCAAGGCACAGGGCAACCCCCATGACCAAGAATTATCAGTAATGCTGGGGTTGAGAAATCCTGGTCTCAGGGATCCTGGCAGCCACAGGGGGACAGTTATAGCATGAAAAGGACCTCTGTCTGTCTGTCTGTCTGTCTGTCTCTCTCTCTCTCTCTCTCTTCTTTTTTCTTCTTTTTTTGATGCAGGATCTCACTAGGTAGTATTGACTGGCCTTGACTTACTATGTAGCCCAGGCTGGTCTCAAACTCGTTGTGATCCTCCTGCCTCAGCCTCCAAAGTGCTGAGATTATAGGTGTGTGCCACCATGACTGGCTCATTTCTTATTTTTTTTTTAAATAGTTTTACAAGGGCCAGGGAGTTAGCTCAGCAGTACAAGTGCCTGCCTGATAAGCACGAGGTCATGAGTTCAATCTCCCCTGCAAAAAATAAACTTTGACTGAGGCGTAATTCATACACAACAAACTGGCCATATTAGAGTGTAGAATTCAATAAGTTTTGACACCTGTGCACACCCAGGAGACCAGCACCACAGTCAAAGTGGATTTCTAGATTCATGCACGGTATTGTACATGTTGGTAGCTCCTTCCTTTTTATCAGCAAGCAATATTCCCTTATATAGACATGCCACAGCTTGTCTGTTCCTTAGTCAGTGGACACGAGGGCTCTTCCCACTGTGGGGCCATTGCAGGTATCTTCCTTATTAACCTGCCTTTCTCCCCTAAATGAATTCATTTACTTGGAAGCGTTTAGGGATGGCAATTTAGTGTGTGGGCTCTGGGAACAGAATCTTAGTGAAAATCCCTCTTAAAAAGTTAATACTATGACTGTGGGCTGTCCTTTCACCACCTGGAGCCCAAGTTTCCTTATCTAGTACAGTGGGGTCAGTACTGTACCTTCCTTTCGGAAAGAGCTTTTCTCTTCCTTCCTCCCCACAGGATCCTCAGCTACAACGCCCTCCAGTGCATCCCTCCTCTGGCCTTCCAGGGGCTCCACTCCCTGCGCCTGCTGTAAGTCTCCCCCAGAAGCCCACCCCACAGAGTGTCCTGCCCCCCGCCTGATGGCAGAAATAGCCCCGTGTGTGGGGTCTCAGCGGGGCCAGCGCCATGTCTAGTGGCAAGAATCCAGAAGGGCTCGAGCCTCTTCCAGAAGCCAAGTCAGTGATGGAAAATGATCCAAGAAGGGGGTGCTGTGTCCCCCAAGCTGAGTTCCAAGTGTATGTGGGGAAGGAGTCTGCTTGCATATGGGACTTCTGCTCAGATTGAAACGTTTGTTTGCAAGAGAGCTATGAATCTTTCTACAAGTTCCCACTATGAGTTTTTGTCGTTAATAAAACTTTCTGTTACATCTCTTATGATGGCCACTGTGGGCAAAACGAGAAGTCTCCAGCCCTCATCTGTGGCTGGCCTGTTTGCTTCTTTCCCAAGGAGCCTGCTCTGCCTCACACTCACTTACCTGCTCAAAATGTTAGCTAGGCGCATGAGTTATTTCTGACAGCAAAGCCGGAGTCCTCCCAAGGCCCTAGGGACAGGGTGGTCTGCCTGAGCCATTAAGGGCTCCTTCCTTCCCTGGGGCAGCAGGGTGTCGTCTTTAGGCAGGGTCATAGCACTGACTGGGCGATGGGAAGGATATGCGGGCATGTCCCTTCCCTTGGCAGAGGACCGGGCCTGCCCCTGCATCGGGGCTCTGCCCTTGACTCTGGACGAAGCGCTGGCAGCCTCTTCTCTCCTCAGGTCCCTCCATGGTAATGACGTCTCCACCCTCCAAGAGGGCATCTTTGCGGACGTGACCTCACTGTCTCACCTGTGAGTACTGCAGCCCAGTTCTCTGGGCCTCTTTGGGTTTAAACAGAACTTGGATTCTGAGGGAGGCCCAGCTCCTCAGACTGCCAGAACCTCCTCTGTGCACTTTCTCAGCCTCTCACACACTCAGTGGCTCACCAACCACGGCGATGTGGGAGAACAGGCTCAAGGTAACAATGACCATCTGCGTCATCTAGCGCGATCGTCAGTGACCCTACAGCAGAAGCGCTGTTGGAAAGTACCCTCCTTTTTCACCTGGGGAAACGGGCCCAGAAACAGCGGGAAGTAGCACAGCCAGTAGGTGGTGGAGTTTCTGACCTTGGTGCCTGTGATTTTAAGCACTACACCAAAACCATGTTTCTAACTTTGGACCATGGAAGTTAAGTTCCAGGAATTTACTGCCTCCCAAAGCGGTGCGATTGAGGTAGAATGACTTCCAAAACATGAAGCCGACAGTACTATGAGGAGTGTCTAAAAGTGATAGCCTTGATTCCTCAAAAAGTAAACACAAGCTAGGGATGGTGGCCAAGCCTATAATCCCACCACTGAGGCAGGAGGATGGCAGGTTCAAACCCGGGCTGGGTGACTCAGTGACTTAGTGAGACCTTGTTTCAAAATAAAAAATTTAGAAAGGGCCAGGGATGTAGGTCAGTGCAGAGGAACTGGGTGTCTTTCAAGATGAAAAGTAGAAGGTGGTTGCCAGGGGAGGAAGGCAGGGAGAATGAGAAGTTAGTGGTTAATGGGTACAGAGCTTTTGTTTGGGGTAACAAAAATATTTTGGAAATAGGTGGTGGTGATGGTTGTAAAACACTGATTGTAACTGACATTACTGAATTATAAAGTGATGCAAATGACAAATTTTATATTTTATGTCTTTAACTGTATATACTGTGAAGAAATAAAGATGCTCTGGGCCACGGCAGGCCAGCCTCACTGTGGAGGCTGAGGCGTGTCTGAGCAGGCACCTCTCCTGGCATTCCTAGCACTACTGAGGCAGTGTGCATGCACTGTGGCCACCTAGACACAGCCGGGACCCTGGGTGTGAGTGGCCCTGTGGCTCTCTGCCCCACAAGGCCCAGGGCTCAAATGGACAGGCTTACCCAGGCCCCAGAGCCTCTTGGGGTCCACAGGATCTCTCCTGCAGTTCATTCACTTAAACTCTCACTAGATTTTCCCAGCTCTGTGACTCCCTTATCCACATTTTCATCTTTCAAATCAGAATGTTCCCTAAAATGATGTGTACCTTCAGCACAGTAATGCTCCCTACCCTTCCAAAGCCTGCTACACCAGTGGTGTATCTGACAATCTTAGACTTGAGGAAGTAGAAAAGCCACTCTTGGAGGGTCTGCTTGAGTCCAACACTGTACTCTGTGTGTCATCTGTGGTGTCTTGTTTACTCCACGACCAAAATAGGAAGTAGGTTTTGCATCATAGGCTGCCTCCCTCATGGGCAGGAATGCCTGAAGCACCACATTGAAGATTTCAGAGATGGTCAGAGCCAGTGGGAGTGCTGTGATTGATTAGTAATGTCTGTTATGGAAGTGGGATGGATAAGTTCAAGGTGGTAGGACTGATTATTTGCATTTTATAGTCCTAGGTTCTGAAAAGCTAAGCAGATCCTAAAGCGAGGAAATGACAGATAGGATTTGAACTTAGGTGTGTCTGATTACAAGATCACTGCTTATTCTTTACTCTATTGCCTCAATAAATATGTCCTAGGAAAACAGAGTGAGTCAAGTGCTGAAGAATTTACTAACACAAGTTCTCTGCCCTCTGTGACCATCTGGATACTATCAAGAGAATTTGAAGGAAGTAGTTTTGGTTTTGTTTTGTTTGTTTTTTTGATAGAGTCTTGCTATATAGTTCAGGCTGTCCTCAAACTCATGGTGATCCTCCCGTCTCTGCCTCCTGAGTGCTGTAAGGAAGCAGTTCTAACTCTGGGAAAGTCTGAGGAGCTTCACAAAGAGGGGCTATTTATGTTGTCCCTGAAGAGAGATCAGGAGTTTGCTACTTAGAGAAGGTGGGAAGGGCAGCCAGGAAGAGGGACAGAAAGTGCAAAGCCATAAAGACAAGAAAGTAAATGACACATTCAGGAATGTTGTCATCCAGCTAGGAAAAGGGTGTTTGGCTGGGGAGGAGTGTGGGGTGGGATCCATGGACTGGAAAGGGACAATGGAATCCCATTGCGAAGGCTTTGTTTGTCAGGCTGAGGACTTTGGACTTCATTTTATAAGGAGAAGGGAATTGTGGAAGAATGAAGTTCTCAAAAACTCCCAAAAAGTCATTGGTGGCCCTGGAGGGGATGGGAGGAGGCAAGAGCAGCTTCGCTGGCGATGGCGGGTCTGGATAAAGGCCAAGCAGGGCCGGTACTGTTTATTGTTCCTGCTGACTCAAATTCAAACATCGCTTCTGTGTTTTGTAATTTTCATTGTGGGCTCATGTTGGGTGACATTAGCCTTTAGAATCTGAGGATCTACATGGGAGAAACTGCTCTCCAGGGACCACCTCTCTGCCAGGTGCCGGGAACTGCTGCTGCATGTGACTGCCCAGCCCCCTTTGCATCCCCCCAGGCATGGCCCTTTGGCTGCTGTCTGCTTCACGCTCCTTCTTGCCAGGCCAGGACCTTTCCCACCTTTGGATTCCGTCTTCATGTGCCCCTTCCGCTTGGGGTTTAATACCTGAATATTTTTTAATCTTGTCTGTAGTTCAAAATATAAAGGCTTTGATTTTCAAACGGGAGGTGAACCAACCGTATATGTTCTGAACAAACAAAAAAGGCTACAAAAACAAAGTTGGAGCCTACATCTCTCTTTAGAAGAACAAGGATATTAAGTCTGAAGCCAAATCTAATTTATAAGGAATAAACCAATAAGTAAAGATCAATTTAGGAGTAATTGTAGAATAGGACAGTTGCATCTCAGCTCAGTTTCTCTGCAAAACAGCATCTGTGCGGAAGAAACTTTTATTGTTAATGAAGCAACTTTGTAATAAATCCTGCCCCGTGAATTCACAGCTTAAAATGGAAATAGACAGTCACCTGGAAAGTGCGCGTGTGCTCGGCACACGCACACACTCAGGACCGATGGAATACGTGCACCCACTGTCTCTGCTGCACTAAGGAAGTATGACCCTGCCATTAGGATTTCCTGAGCACTTGCGAGAAGTCGGAATGGTAAGAGGGTGGTGTAGACACACTGCATTCACTCTGGGCTTCATGAAAGCCACCTACAAAAATCACGTAGAGGACACAGGAGGGATATGCCCATGGCTCCATGACAAGTCAGGGCTGGCCAAGGGGCAGCATCTGTTGTCAGCACCTGGCTCCTCAAAGTGCTGACAATCCTAAGAAGCCCTCTGCCCCTGCTGTGACTCACACTGACCCTCTCCTATCCACAGGCTGTATGGAGGAGGGGTGTGTGGGGCCCGGGTGTGGAGGAGGGTGCGATCACTACATTTAAACCCCTTGAACTCTAGGCTATGAATCAACTTGCAGTGGGATCTCAGACAATGTATTCTTCTCTTTAGGACTCTTCTCTCACCAGTACAAAGGTTATTCCTAAGGTCTCTTATGATTCAAAAATCCTGTAAGGATTGTGAGTGTTGTTTCGTATCCTGGGTTTCAATTTTGTCTCTTAGCTGCTATCTACTTTTATGTTTGCTTTTCTGTTATCTCATCTACAAAAGATGAGCCATCTGTCTAACCATCCATCTGTTAAATCAACTTTCTATCACTGTAACAAAACACCTAAGGTAATTAACTTACAAAGAGGAAAGGTTTATTTTGGCTCACAGTTTTGGAGGTTTCAGTACATGGTAGTTGGCTGCATTGCTTTTGGGCCTATCATGAGACAGAACATCATGGCAAAAATGTGTGCCAGAAGTGGCTGCTCATCTGATGGTGGCTGGAAAGCAAAGAGGGAGCAAGAGAAGAGGCCCAAGTTCCAGTGTCACCTTCAAGAACCTCACCTCTTCAAGGTTCTACTACCTCCCAGTAGTGCCAAGGACTGGGGACCAAGCCTCTAACACACAGGACCTTGGGGGCTACTCATGATCCAAACTAGAGCACCATCTGTCTATTGGTCGCCCAATATCTATGATGTGACAGATCCTATGCTGAATTTCCCCAATGTCATTATTCATTGTCATAACCCTGCATTTTGCTGCCTCTAATCTGCTATAGGCTAGAAAGATAGATTTCCAAATCTGTTAAGTATTAGGTGTGTGTTGTAGTCAGGGTTTGCAAGGGAAACTATTTTTATTTTTTATATAGAAACATACCATTTATTCAGTGAAAAACTAACTTTTTACCATCTGATTTGAACAAATTTTCTCCTCCCAAGTGGTTTGAAGGCACATTACTGAAGCATATATTTAATATTATTATTATTTTCCACATCATTTATTACCATATTTCCTTCTCCTGCATAGACTATTCCCTCAATAGAAGTTGCCAAAAGAGGTCACAGCACATTCATAAAGACAGAAAGCTTTCTCAGTTTCTGTTTTTAATATGATGATTCAAGGGGCTGGGGATTTAGCTCAGCAGTGTAAGTGCCTGCCTGGTAAGCACGAGGTCATGAGTTTGATCCCCAGTGCCGAAAAAAAATAAAGATGTAATATGATGATTCAACAAAAATAATGCCAAGCTGGGTTTAATCAGTTATGGGAAAATGAAAATCAGCCCATGTGTATGTCATGGTCATGATCATTAATACCCCCATGAAATGAGGGGAGAAAAGAGAGCAACATCTGCTGCTTCTCACCAAACTTCTACATAACTTTTACTTTTTCATTTCTTCAAAAGGCATTCTTGGGGCCAGAGATAGAGCTCAGTGACACAGTGCCTGCCTGGCAAGCGTGAGGTCATGAGTTCAATCCCTGGTACCAAAAAACAAAACAAAACAAAACAAACAAACAAAAAAACCCATCCTTCTGCGTTTGATGGTGGGAATAATCTGGGTGTCTTCTCAGGCCATTCCCAGGCAAGCTGATCAAAGCAAGTGCACATGAAATGGAAACAGTAGGATCTCATACATAGACGGGAGCCTTTTTGCTTTCTGGTTTCCATCTTGGCTCAGTTCAGAAGAAAAAAGAAGGGTTACATTAAAGAAAAAAACAAAAGTGCAGCCTAGCTGCAGGCATGCCAGTCCATTCAAGTGTTCACGTTCATCGCCCCAGCTCGCGGAAGTTTCAGTACTCTGAAAACCTCCTCCTATGATCCACCTCCTTCAGGGTCTTCTGAGTGTGGTTATTTTGTCCATAATGTCACATAGTGTGTCGCAGAGTTTGGACCTTTCTGAGAAATGACCATGTATGGGGATATTCTAGTTTAAGAAATCCATGACAAATTTTCCTAAGGAATCATCTTCTAACTTCTGGGGCCAATGCCTGAATTCCCAGCATCCAGATTTCAGTAGCTAGAAATCATGCCAGAAAAGCAAAGACCCAGTCGCCCCAGATGGGCTGTCTCTGAAGCTCTGGTTCATTCTCAGATCTCCACCACTGAAAGGTCCTATGAAATATTAAGACAATTAAACTGACAAGGCTGATTTAACTATGCATGAAGGCTTTATAAAAGTACTCTGCAAGGGAAACAATTTAATACAGGACACATAATTTATAGGATTATTTTATAATAGTCACCCAAAGAGTCAAATACAAAACAGTATAGAAATCTGTCCACACACTAGAGACCCAAAAAATCCAGTTGAGAGCCTGGATCCCACAGCAATCTTCTGCACAAGTCCAGCTGAAGACCTGAAGCCCACGGCAGTGCCCCCACAAGTCCAACTGGAGGCCGAGAGCCAACGACAATGTCTTATGCAAGTCTGTATCGAGGGGCTGCACCAGGAAGGAAGCTAGAAGGTCTGCACCAGAGGGATGAAGGATCTGTGCCAGCAGGCTGAGGGATCTGCACTGGAGCCAGGAAGCAATGCTCAAGTAAGAATGAGAACTCTCCCGAAATGAACCACAGCCATCCTCAGCGACAGTGAAGTCCTAAGCTTCTACTACAATGAGAACAGCCAACTTCATAGGAGGAAGCCAGCATGACAAGACCCTCCAGGAGAACCACCTCTTGTTCAGTTCTCTTTTTATGCTGTTGGCAACAATCCTCAGTGGGCCCTCCACACCCAGCGCCACACTGATTCAGGTCAGCTGGGGGTTACTAGTTGACTACCAGTTGTGAATCCAGCACAGTGTGAGAAGTCAATATGGAATGCTTAAGTAAATTATGGCATACTCAAATGACAGAAGAACAAATAGTGACTGATTTTATGACATTAATTTATTATTTGATAAAATGCAAAGTAAGTGATTTCAGTGGTGCATAAATAGTATACTCCCAGTACCGGAAGGAAATGCTAAAGTTAATTTAGTTGCATTTTTTGGAAATGATTTTTCTTGCACTTTCTTCCTGCCCTGAGGTTTAGTGCCTTTTGGCAGACTTTCATTCGGCAGACTCACTGATGCCTGCTGGTATCTGGCCTGTCCTTCAGGAACCACTTCTACTGCTTCCAGTCCAGAAAAAGGAGATGTTACTACACAAAAATAAATTGCCTAGGAGTTGGATGAGCAGAGGTGTAGAGTTTGAGTGCTCGTCGGCCTCCAGGCCAGGAGAAACCTGCTTCCACCAGTTCTGTTAATAGAAGGCGGCAGTGCCTTGGCACAGACAGGCTGACTAGCTGCTGTTTCAGCAATGTCCAAGTTACACCAAAGATCAACAACACAGGGCTATTTATACCTTTGCTGGGGCGTGTTCCTGGATCAACAGCCCTTTTGGATTGCCCAGTGGGCTGACTGCTGTCCCCAGCCCCACCCAATTTCATCTCTTGAACCTGTGGTTCTCCACTCCCCTACTAAGCTCACAGTAGTTCTTTCTTCTTTCTTCTTTCTTCTTTCTTCTTTCTTCTTTCTTCTTTCTTCTTTCTTCTTTCTTCTTTCTTCTTTCTTCTTTCTTTCTTTCTTTCTTTCTTTTTCTTTCTTTCTTTCTTTCTTTTCTTTCTTTCTTTTCTTTCTTTCTTTCTTTCTTTCTTTCTTTCTTCTTTTCTTCTTTTCTTTCTTTCTTTTTTCTTTCTTTCTTTCTTTCCTTCTTTTTTTCTCTTTCTTAATTTTTGGTTAACATGCATAAATTGTGCTTCACAATACTTTTCATTAGGAAAAATGGCTCCCAGATGGAAGTGAAAAGTACAGCTGAAAAGATAGGTACGATGGCCCTTAGCTACAAAGATCCTGCTGTGGGTGAGTGAAAGCTCGAAATGTTGAATGCAGGTGTAGCTCAGAGTCTGCACAAAACAGAAACAAGGAACATCACATCATCACATGTGGTTCAGTTCAGGATTGATGTCCCTACCCCGGCACCAGGGATTGAACTCACAACCTTGCACTTGCCAGGCAGTTTGCTTAGGCTGCTGAGCTAAATCCCCAGCCCTTGTCTTTTTGAGACAGGGTCTCACTATGCCATTCAGGCTGGCCTTGAGCTCACTTTGTAGCCCAGGCTGGTCTCGAACTCACAACGATCCTCCTGTCTCAGCCTCCCGAGTGCTGGGATTACAGAAGTGAGCCACCACGCCCCCCCAGGATTTGTTTTTAAGGAACTTTTTCACGCCAGCCACTGAACTACATCCCTAATTTTATTTTTTTGAGACAAGGCCCAGACTGGCCTCAGACTTACGATCCTCTTGCTTCAGCCTCCCCAGGAGCTGAATTGCAGCTGTGCATCACCACACCTGGCGTGAATAGCTTTTATGTCACTCTGGACTTAATTTTTATTAGTACGAGTCAGGAAGGGACACTTATGAGATGCAGGTTTGCTGCCTTTTATGGGGGGAACACCTGCACCAATCTGAGGATTTGTGAAGATTCTAAGAGACACCAAGGGCCCCCACATTCACGGCAGCCTCAGGCTCAGTCTTTCTGGCATTTTCTCTAATGTGCTGCAGCACTGAAAGCAGCAGCCATTCCTAATAAACTTTTAACTTGTGCCTAAGCACCAGACCAGACTCCTTGTAGTACACTATGAATTCTGTATTTTTCTTCTGGATAACCCATTACATTGTACTTTTTTATTAATATAAAAAACCTGGTAAATGTAAACATTTTAAATATACCACAATTTTTATATTCCCGTTACTCTAAAAGGCCTTTGTGTTTGAACACGCTAGCAACCTCCCTGTACTTCCGAGAGGCCCTGGTATTGCTCAGTAAAGAGGCTGGGCCCACTCATCCCATTAGCCAGGATGGATGCTGTCAGCACGTAAGGATAGAAAGAATTAAATACACGTCGAGGTCAAAACTGGCTTCTTCCTGAGCTCATGATTCCCTCAGCACCTATTGTAGATTATATGTGCTTGTCTTTCTTCCCCCCTCTAGATTGCAGACTCTTTATTGAATCATAAAATGAGCCCCAGAGATGTTAAGTGAGCTGCTCAAGGTCACCCGGGCAGGGAGCAGCTGTGGTGGGGCTGGAGTCCAAGTGTGGTTCAGCCTGTTTTATAAGGTCACATATTAGCTGCGCTATTTTGGGGAATTCCTGTTCAGAGCTGCTGCAGCTTTTCTCAGACTGCACACATCTCTGTATCACCCAGAAACAGGTGGAAATGGCAGCACATCCCTTGGTGACTTAGCGAATTGCCTGTCCTCATTACCATTGTACAGCCTTGTGCTCTCAAAATAATGTTGACGAACTTCAGCAGGAGGCCCTGACTCTTCTGTTTGCCAGATCAAATATCTGCGGCCCTTCCTTTCCTTCGGGCCATGTCTCATGCATCTCTATGTCTGTCTCTGGGCAGAGGGAAGAGATCCTGAGCTCGCCCACTGGAGTGGCGCAAAGGCTGGGAGGTTGGCAGGATACCGTGTTGGTTCCATGTGAGGGCATGGGCGTGGCCTCTGACTGCTGGCCTCCTGCGGGGGCAACTGGTAACATCTGCCATGCACTTCCTCTGCCACCAACTTCTGCTTCTGGCATTTGTTCTACAGAAATTCCCACACCCCACCTGCAGGCATGTCTGAGTGCTCTCAGTCATTTGAACCACCAGGGTGTCCAACAACAGGGAAGTCACTTACTAAACCGTGGGGTTCCCGGAGAGTCCCATAGCATCCTTTTGAATACTATAAAGCAGTTTGACAAAATGAGGTGGGCCCACATAAGCTGACCTGAAAGGTTTCCAAGGCATGCTGTTTGGTGACTAGAAGCAAGCTGCTTGGAGATGAGGGGCGTGGCTACGACCTGCGCAGAAGGGGCTGGCAGGTTGCCTGACCATGTGACCCTGTGCCCTCTGGGGAGGGCAGTGACAGTGGGCTTTATGCTTTTTGTGTTCCGTTTATTTTACTGCTCCCTCCTTGGTGACCAGTGGGGGTTCCTAGCTGTCTTAGTCCATTTTGTGTTGCTATAAAGGAACAACACAGATCTGGTAAACTATAAATGATAGAAGTTCATTTGGCTCACAGGTCTGGGCGCCAGGAAGTCTTAAGAGCATATGTCACAGCCTGGTGGAAGCACAGGTGGGCACTCGAGGTAGCTTAGGAGCCCTGCTGTCCTCATCCCTTCTCAATGTGCACCTCTTGACCCTGTCACAAGGGTAGTGAAATTTCAGTGTGAGTTTTGGAAGGGACATTCAACCCAAAAATGCCAGTCTTTCTCTTACAAACAAGGCCCTTGCACAGATGTCTTTACATGTGTGTGCAGATACATCCCAGAACCGCAACTGCATTAGTAATTTGATAGCTATCACAAAGCTCCCCTCCAGGAGTTATGCCATTTTGCACTCCATCAATAGCACATGAAAGTGCCTTTCAAAAAAAAAAAAAAACTGAGGTGAACTTTACATAATATAAAGTTAACCTTTTAAAAGCACACAGCTCAGTAGCTCTTGATACATTCAATGTTGTGTGGGGCGGAGACTTACGCTTTGTCTGCAGGGTTTAAAAGGGGCTTGCAATGATAATGCATTCATGTGTTCATTGTTTAATTAAAAATGAAAGAAAAAGAGTATGGACTTTCAAGGCAGGCAGCTCCCTTCACTGGTAGTGTGACCCCAGGGAAATTACTGATTCCATGTAAGGCGCAGTTCCCACCTCTGGAAGGTACAGAAATGAAAACTTGCGTGTGGGGTTAATGAGAAGAGTCAACGCGTGAGTGCAGGAAAAGCAGCCGTCCCACTGCCAGGACATGTCCGTAGATGTCAGTTGTTTTCTGCCCCAAGCCATCTGAAGGCGATGCATTCATAGGCTCTGGCCTTGGCAGGGAGGGTTCAAATCCCAGCTCCTCTCATCCTCTGTGTGCTCTTTAGCAAGTTTCTCAACCTCAGTTTCTGCACATTTAAATAGGGACAGGAGGGTGTACTGAGGACTGAGCAAAATGGTGTGTATGAAGAACTTAAAATAGTGCTGGGTACAAGTCGGTGCCCATGAACTCAGGGCTGGTAGGATTCTTGCCGGCCCCGGGTGCAGTGCATGGGCGCCCAGGAGCCCAGTGGGTAAAAGGCTCCCTGAAGCTGCAAAGCCTGCTCCTCTCTGTTCTGTGCTGCAGGGCTATTGGAGCCAACCCTCTGTACTGCGACTGCCACCTCCGCTGGCTATCCACCTGGGTGAAAACTGGCTACAAGGAACCGGGCATTGCCCGCTGTGCAGGGCCCCCAGACATGGAGGGCAAGCTGCTGCTCACCACGCCTGCCAAGAAGTTTGAATGCCAAGGTGAGTCCAGGAGCCTAAAGAAAGGGGTGCAAGGTGCTGGTTTGAGTCCCACGCCCTGCTGCTAGGGAGCTTGGGGCTCAGCTACCCTGGCAAGGCCTTCCAGACACTCCCGTGTCTGTGCGGTGACTGCTAGAGGGGAGTCAGGTGGCAGGCATGAAGCACTTGCTGCTGGTTAGGATGTCTGCCTTCAGTCCTGACATATCACAAACAAAAAAAGTCAGGCAGAAAAATTTGAGGTTGTCAGGGCTTAATCCTTCCCCGGAGTCATGTTAGAAAAATGAAAATAGCAGCCTCTCAGCGCAAGCACTCCAGCCTTCCTTAGGTAGGGCTCATGCTCAGCAATTAGCTGGAGCCCTTCTCCATCCCTGGTGGAGCCGGTGCACCAGCTGCCACTGTCTTGATATTTGTAGAAAGCGGAGCTAGCGCATGACTGGCAGCTTGTTCTGGCTCTGCTCTGGGAGCCCCACCTCAAGCATCTGTAAATACTTGCTGGGGGATTGATTGACTGGCTGATAGCCGAGCCCCAGAGGTCTTGCTGAACATAGACAGGTGGCTGAGTGACTGTCTCAGGCCCAGCTTTTTGTGCAGGGATCCCGGGGGGGGAAGGCCATGGCCCTTGCTCCCTGAAAGCTCAGAGGCCACCTCAGAAATGAAAGTGACGGCCATAGGTTAATGAGGAGATGCTGGGCCATCCTGGGCGCAGGCTGCTGTCACAGTGGTGCCCATCCAGAAGAGCCAGCCTGTGGCCATGCTTTTGGAAGCAGGTCAGTTAACGCTAGCATGTGCTCAGTATTTACTGAACAAGGTAGGGTCAGTGCTAGTGTGTTTTGTGTTTTGTTTGTTTGGGTTTGGTTTTGTTTTTAATTTTCTCTTGAAATATGACACACATACATGAGTGGAGAGCTCAGTGCATCTTCACTAACAGCTCACTGAGCGGCCAGCACCTGGGTCAAGAAACAGAACCCACTTTGTGCCTGCAAGTCCCTCACCAGCGTACTGTCATTACTGAAAAATGTTCTTGTTTCTGCGCGTGCCTCTTCAGCAGCACTGACGTGCCACTGCTTCCAGAAGGAGTCTTGCAGGGAAGCCCAAGATAACTGGCCTGGTTTTTCTATCGATCTTGTGAGGTTTCAATGCCTCTTACAAGTGTTGCCCATTAGCCTGGTCACTGCTTCTCCAGCCGCTTCTCCAGCCACATCCAAGAGGGCTGCAGAGGAGTCTGCTGTAGTCCTGATGGGGTAGGAGGCAGAGGAGGAAGTCTCCCTGGCTTAGTCTTGGAGGAGAACAAACTCAAGACACATGCCTTTCCCCGGATGCCTCCCTGCAGAGCTGAGCTCAGGAAACCTTCCTTTCTGCTAGGGGCTGCCTTCCCTTATCCTGTGAGTGGGTGGCCGGCTGGTGACCTACGTTAGGAGGTTGTGAGAGGAAGAGGAAATACCAGCTGACTTCAGCTGTAATGACTGTGCTGCTCTTGTGCTGATGATGTGATGCCAACCCTCACACGCCTGCAGTACCTCTCCACCAAGCTCTTTGCAGGTTCCAGCAGTTAGTCCTTCTAGCCTAGACGGGCTGGCGTGGCCCATGGCATAGAAGTGGGTCCAGAGGCTGGGAAGGCTAACTGTGAAAGAGGCATGTAACCAGGATCCCAAAGACGCAGAATCTTCTTGGGGAGTGTTGTGTGCCACCACCTCTGCAAGGCTGAGCTTCACAGGGGTTTGGGGCTCCGGGGACAGGCCTATGTAGCTGTCTGCATCCCTCTT
>RJWT010024320.1:0-16473 GCA_004365215.1 Cuniculus paca | reverse complement strand
CTGATTATGGACTGAAATCTCCAGAAACTGTAAGCTAAATAAACCTTTCCTTGCTTCACTTTGGGTGTCAGGTGTTTTGTCCCAGCAAGGAGAGAAAACCAAGACAGCATCTTCCTTGGAAATTTCCTGACTGGCCTTTGTAGAAAAGTGTTACTGTGCTGATACAAGTGCAGTTCCTTTGTTCTCAGTAAATCTTTCTTTGATCCTAGTGATTAACTATTTGATAATTAGAAGCATCTGAGATGATTCTGGCCTGACACTGAGCCCTCAGTGGCAGCCTGCAGCTGTCTCACCGCTAACTAAATGCATCACTGTGAGTTTTGCTGAAATTGAATTCAACTAATACACCAGATTTCTTCTGATCTTTCATTTTAATGTAATACAAGTAGATATTAGTAAAGAAAATATAAAACTCACTCTTCTATGAAAAAGAAATTCATAACACAATAATTAGAGAATAACAATAGTAATACAATGTGTATCATTAAAAGAATGGCCAATATGATACTCAGAGTACAAGTGGTAGACAAACAAGATTCTCTTACAAAGAAGAAACAAAGCATAAAACTTTCTTTTCAATGAACAAAGAGAAACTGGTAGTATAAACGAAGCAAATTAGTGTATGTATTAAAATATTTTTGAGACAGCAGAACAGATAAATTGAGGAATTATTTGAACTTTACCCTTTCCTATTTTTCAATTTTCTAGTTCTCTCTGTATATTTTTCCCATATAAGAGAAGCCATGCTATATTTAAGCTCATATGCCCTCAAAAAAACTAAAACTAGAAATCCCATTTGACCCAGGTACCCCCTTTTTAGGTATCTTCCCAACAGAGTTAAAGATATCCTATGACAGGGATACAAAAATACTCAATCTGTGATAGCTAAATCTTGGAAACAGTGTATATGACAATCAACAGATACATAGAAAAGGTCTGTTCTTTTCCGTTTTTGTTTTTTTTTCCCTTCTCTTTTCTGTTGTCTTCTCCATTTCTTCCTTAATTCTGCTAACACATAAGCCAGGAACTGAAGAATAAGGAATGTGGAATAGCTCTCCTCTATGGAGACAGTGCATTCCTGCAGTTATTGAAGAATAGCAGAAACCTTCTCTGCTTTTATGTCTTTCTAGCATTCAGACTATGTGGGATAGCAAGGAAGTGATGCAAAGGAAGCACTTACTGACTCCTTAACTGTTAGGAAATACTTTGTAGAGGAAAACAAACGAAAATGAATGAAATGGAAGGGAAACACAAAACTCTGTGTCTATGAGCAGGTCTGTTGAGGCAAAATGATCAGAAGAATGAATGGAGAGTAGTTTGTCATCATCAGAACAAAGAAGTGGAACTAGAATAAAAAGCTTAGCAAAATATTAAAACTGAGGACAGAAACATCCTCTCAATTATTGGACCTGGTAGAATTACCAGATTCTTATTCCCCTCTCATAATTTTATTTTCTGCCACTCTCTGAGGACTGTTTTAGTCTTTCATTGTAATAAAACACTTGGTCACTTGCTTAGGTTCATAAAAAAATTGAGTTGCGCTGGGGGTGCAGTCGAGGGGTAGGTGACTTGCCTAACACATCGAGGCCCCAGGTTTAATTACCTGCACCACACCCGTAAATAAACCAGACTGTTCTGAATAGTGAAACCCAGTAGCTGTCCTGAAGGCATGTTCTCTCGCATGTCCTTTTGTCCAAACTTTATGAGAACTTGGGAGTCGCCTTGTTCCTCTTTCATCCCCCATCTGTGTTTACTGAGTTCTAGTGACCGTTATGCCTGAATATCTCTCAGATTCACCATCTGGATCATAGCACTCCCTGCTGAATCCTGCAGCAACTTCCCAGTGCCTGCAGAATAAATTCATAAGCCCTGGCATTATAAGTAAAGCTCCTTATGCTGCTTCGTATACCTGCTTCCTTCTTCTGAGCCTGTCCTCCCGTCAATCCCAACTACTTAGACCTCTGAAAACTGCGATGTTCTTTCCTATTTGTTCTTTCAAGTTTGATATTTTCCGAACCAGAGTCTCCCTCCTGGAAAGCCTGGCAGTCATTTCTCCCTATTTGTGTTGCTTAATTCCCCTATGTCCTTACCTCTCCAACTGGCAGGTTTGGAAACCCATTTTTCTGAGTCTCCAACCCTCTTTTGATCCACACATTATAACCAACCCTGTGCTTGCCTGTTCATCTTTTCCTGTCATTGGGCACCTTTGGGTCAGGGACTGATGGTTTCCCTTTATGACTCAGTATTCGTGGTGGGCTGACTCCATGAGCAGGAGCTCAGGAAATGCTAGCTGAGTGAAAAAAGAGGGTGAGAAATGCTTGTGACTCGGAAGGGAGAAGATGAGAAGCTGCTTGCAGATTTTCTGAGGACACTTGAGATTTTAGTTCTCCTTCTCTGTTTCAAGAGTAGTGACTTTCCATATTCATGACATTTCTTGTGACAGGCCACTGGATTCCTGAGATGGTCTTATTGGCTGGCAGAGAACTGTACTCATTGAAGGATTAACAAAATGGTCACCACTCTCAAAAAATGTGAAATTGTGAAACTGTTGTGTGACCATGAAACTGATGGCTGCTGATATGTGCGAGAGGAGAGAAGGGGCAGGGAAGGTAGTTTGGCAAGTGCTGTGTGAAAAAGTGAGAATTAAGCTGACATGGTGAGGACATTGTTTTCTCTTCCCTATGGTAGTGGATCATCTTGTGATGAGTTCTCCATCTTGGGGCTTCCTCGCAGGGAAAGTCCTTCACCACTATTTTGCTCTTTCTACTCACATGTGAGGTCTTTCTAGATGCCAATTAAAGGGTGACACCTGCCCTGGGGAGCAGGTTTCGTGACAACTGAAATGACAGGCGAAAGCCTACAGGGGCGTCTTAATTGTCAAGTGTAAGTTATAGAGAGCTTTTCATCTTTGTCAGAGAAATTGGTGAAAGTTTTATTAGGGTTATACTAATTAAAAAATGGTACTGTGATTTTTGGGAAAGTTTCAGAGAAGCTCAAGTCATGTTTATGCACGTAATGTTTGTGACACTCTTCCTTTCTTGAACTCGGTGAATCTCTTGTGAACAGCGAAGGAGAGAGTGTTGAGTCCTTGGAAGGTAGAGGGAAGCATCCCATCATTTGCCCAGTCTGTGAAAACACAGCCCCTTCTCCCAGTAGTATTTCTCTGGAGGGTTCAGATTGCTACTGTATGGCAGGAAGGGAGGGAGGATTCTCTTAATAGAACGTGAGTTGTGAGTCAGTATGTTGAATAACAGTTTGTGCTGCGTCAGTCTGCTTGGAGCAAGGATCAGACACCGTAAATGTGCTACTGTATCTGGCTGTAAAAGAGGTCGCTGGCATTGTTTTAAAGTAACATTAAACCTTTGGTCTGCAGGTCCCCAAACTTACTTTCCATTGACATCTTCCTCCTGGTAGGAATGAGTCAGGGAATAAGCTGGTCCTGGACGCTACCTGGCAAGCCCTGCCCTATAGCCAGAGAATGTGGCCCAGGGGAGCTGGGGGCCAGGATGATGCCTCCTGAAAGCCCTGAGCCACTTGCATGGGACTCACCGTCAAGAGGATCCTGCTCTGTCCCAGAACCCACGATGCTATACTGCTTCCAGCCAAGCCCCAAACTGACAGTTATGATGCAAATCATTGTTGAGGGTCACATCTGAAAACTTCTTAATTTTGTAGGAAGTGGCTGCTCATGATGATTGAAGGGCACCAATAGGACCTGGGAATGCTGGAACCCCAAGCCTTGCTTCCCTCAAGCTCATTGGCAGAAAGCACTGGGTGGATTTGAGTTCTCCAAGCACAGTGAAACAGCCATCATTGTTCCCAAGTGGACTGTATCCCAGAAAGACAGCAAATCAACAGGAATCATAGCTGTGGTCTATCAGTGGGTTGCGGTTCATTTGCCTGAAAATTGGACCTTCTTTGGGGGCTGAATTTCTCCAGTTACTAAATGTGTTTGTGGTGAAGAGCTGTGGAAAAAATGACTTTGCTGCAAGAGCAAATGCAACTCTAGACTGTGTATTGTGAACAGGGACAGTGTATGACTACAAGGAGGCTCAGTCCAGGGGAAGGTCTGCCCTCAAGATAGTTCGTGTCTTGCCCCACCCTCCTGCAACACCCTTATGACTGAAAGAGCTCAGAAAACCCTTCTCGCCTAGAATCTTCTTCACAGTCAGGCGTGCACCTTTCCCCACTTCCCCCGTCATGGACACTACCTCTGACTCCCACTTCTTGGAATCCAACTTTTCTGAATCTCCATTTCTCAAATACTCTGTCTTGTGCTTGGTCTTGGTCTCGGTTTTGGTCTCAGAGATTTAAGCTGAGTTAGGAATCAATAAAATTTATTGTCTACATTCAGTTTTTCAGGTTAGCATCTTAAGATCTGGCTTAATCAGAGCCTGGACTTTGTAGGACGGTGCTTTTCTTTTAGAACTGAAAACCACCCAAGATGGCTTTGTGAGAGCATATTGTTAGCTTTTCCTGGCATTTGTGCATACTGGGTCCTAAGGTCCAGGGCTGAGGCAGTGTGAGGGCTCAGTCAGCCTGAAGGTATTGGTGGCTGCCCTCAAAGACTTCCTTGTTGAGTTACATTTGCATCTATAGCAACTGGTTGACCAACTATTACAACCCTATCACCTGCAGAATTAGTACCATCCCCATAGAGCTTTGCTGTCTCTGCAGACCACCCTGGGGGTGCTTATTTATTGGAAACTGTGGGTTAGGCTGCAGGCCCAACTTGTGATAGGTGCAGTTCAGGTGGGTTTCATTGTAGAAGCAAGACCAGTCGAAGGAAACAACTTGAGAGCTCTTTTCTGTCTTTTGTGTTTTCCACCCAAGCCCATACGTGTACAAATGATGCTAAACTTATTTCATAAAATGGTCCTCCATGAATGCATAAATGATGTAATTCCTATAGGAAATGCCTGTCCATTTTGGTTTGACTTCCACGTGATCACAAGAGACTGTGTCATGTGCACCATCCTCCTTGGTATTCACAGGTGTTATAGCTTGCATCTAGATGCCCTTCCCTCAGAGCCTCATGCAGTGATTGGTGGGGGGTTTTCAGAGGTGGCTGAATCTAGAATGTGCAATTGATTCATGGTACAGTGCTAGGATTAAGGATGGGTGATTAGTAAATGAGTCTGCTGATCCGTTTGGCACTGCCCTAATCCTGGTAGCCTGGATACAACATAAGGGACAGAAGAGGCTTGTCGTGTCTCTTGCTTTTGCTTTGCTACCTTCTGCCCACCATGCGCTGTTTCTCCTCTGTGATGCCCCTCTGCCATGCCAGCCTATTTTGGAGCCAGCCAATGATGGACTGGGCCTGCTATAAACTGTGTGCTGAATACACTTGTCCTGCTTTAACTTTGGGTGTTGGATATTTGTCTAAGCAATGAGAAAAAATAACTAAGACAACAGAGTAATGGGAGTTTCTCTATGCAAGGGATTTTAATAAATTGGGCTATTAGGAATTGTGATCCAAGATACCAGCTCAAGAGCAAGGACTCATTAGAGTTGTTTAACTTATTCACAAAACACTGACTGAGAATGGCTTAGAGAACCAGCAGGTGGCTAGAAGGTGAGGGATGGGACTGTGCTGCAGGGCTGCTGTGCTGCTCCAGGCTGTCCTCCTGTTGTCATGGACTCATGCCTACGTTCTTTGGGATTAGGACATCATTGTGGCTACCATGAAGGTGTTCTCTTCTGCTTGATCTGACTTTGATGATTGCGTTGCATAGTAGAGAAGAGCCCTCTTTACTCTGAGTATTAGCTGTGTTACTGAGTTTTCCCTTAGTGAAACAAATACATGAGCTAAATCAGCTTTACAGAGAGAAAAGTTTGTTTTGACTCACAGTTTTTGAGCCTTCAGTTCATGACCATTTGACCGATTTGCTTTTGGACTGTGCTTTGGGTGTGAGGAAACACATCATGACAAAGATCATGTGGCGTGGCAGAGCTATTCTCCTCTCACCTAGGAATGAATGAAAGGCTACAGAAGGCACTTCGGTCTGTCCATCCCCTTCAGAGGCACACTCCCAGTGACCACAAGACCTCTGACAAGATGCCACCTCTTAAAGTTGCCACCATCATCCAGTAATACATGGACTGGGGCCTAAGCCTTTAGCACGTGGACCTTTGGAGGACTTGTCACATCCAAACTCTAGCAGCCTGTGGTTTATTTTAAGCATCTTTGAGGCACACGCCCCTACCCCTGCAAGCCTAGGACACCCAGATGCTCTCAGGCTGAACTGTAAATGTAGTTTGGAATATAATTAGATTGACTAATCAAGTAATGGCTTGTAATTAAATAGTGGAGTTACTTTTTTGTCTGAGTATTTGTTTGACGTTCGATCCTCTTTTCTGTCTAGGTGATGGCCCTAACTCTCCGAAGGAGGACACCCCTACCAGCAGTCAGGACTCGCTCTCCTCCCCATCTCCTACCACTGCAGCTGCCCATGGGCTCCCTGCACCAGACAGAAACCACCTCCTGGCGGATGGTGGAGCCTGCGGGGACCTGGTCGTCACTGGGTAAGTTGCTGTGTTTGGTTTGGTGCTGAGGGAAAGAGAGCTGCGACCCCCTTTGGATGATGTTTTACTGGGCCAGTGGGCACTGCAACCATTAGGACTCCTTAATATGTATTCACTGTAGCTGCCCCAGGGAGAAGGGGCCATAGGCGAAGGGGAGATCGGCACTACTTCAAATCTTTCCATTCATACACCTGTAATCCTAGCACTGGAAGCCTGAGGTGGGAGGATTGCTATAAATTCAAGGCCAGCCTGGGCTACATAGTGAATTCTGATCATCTGGTTCAGTTTGTGGCACTTTTGGATGATTCAAATGCACTTTGTTACTGTTCTGCTTACACTACTGTCTCACTACTTAGGCAGACTTTGAGAGAGCTGAGAACACTTGCACGTGATGGATGGTCTCTCGAAACGGCCTGCATAGTGGTATTTTAGTTACATGTTTGACAGCTTCGTGTTAGCATTCTGCTCTGTTTTACCCCACAGCTCCCTGCATAATGGAGACTCGATGAATGATACCTGATTTTATATCCTGTGTTTTGGTTTAGTGCCAGATGTGTGCAGATCAGCTCAGGTATTTTAGGACATATAGTACAAATACGAGGACAAACAGATACAAAATGCCTTAAATGCATTTGAGTGCACAAGAGTTCGTCCTGCTATATTGACAGAGGCTGTGGAGTTGGGGTAGAATGGGGAGTTGGTGTAGGACCTCAAAAGGACATTGAATTTCAAACAAGTGTTCAGAGAAGACAAAAACAACTTCATTCATAATTACAAGATATTACTTGATTAGTCAATCAAATTACATCCAAAAATATATTTATAATTTACCCGGAGAGCATTAATTTTTTTAAACCAAAGTTGTTAAAAATAAATTGTAGATAATGATGTCATCTGACCCTAGCTATGAATTCTTGTGACTTTAAATGGATTGGAAAGTGTCCCTCACATTATGTGGCTTTTTATAGTTACAGCAGAATTCACATGAAATCATTATGAACCCATTAAGTATTAAGAGAGTCTGGAGAAATTTGGCATGAGGAAATTTTGGGGCGACCTGAAGATGTTGAAAGCTAACTTAAATCAGAGTGAAGGACCCAAATATGGAAACATATTCTCTAGATGAGCTTGTTTCCCTCCTGAGATTGTCATATATGTTTACTACTCAAATTTCGCCTTTACTGTCTCTCCCCACACCTTCTGGGTACTGGGGATTGAAGTCAGTGCCTCATATATGCTAGGCAAGCACCACTACCACTGAGCTGTATCTCAAGGCCATCTTTACTATTTCTTATTCACGATAAGAAGCCTTTTTAAATTTACTACTATAAGCAACAATAAAACTAGTTACATAGGAACCCAGAATCCTGATCCTGACTGTGCTTGAGATGGAGTTGAGCTTGTGTGTGTTTCAGTGCAAGCCAGATCCCTAGATCCATAATTATTTCTTTCAGTAAGTACGAATCACAGTCAGTGGAGAACTGTTTAGTCAGTACTCTTTCTTCCACAGTGATACTGCAGAAAAGTGACACTATGAGCCATGGGACTGCCAGTGTTCAATTCGTAGCATGCCCAGGCCTGAAACAAGAAGAGTTTGGTATTTTGGGTCATAAATCAAATGACAAATGAATTCCCCAGTTTCTTATTCGTACACATTTTTCTTATGTCATGAGAAGCACATCAACCTTGAGATCCAAAAAGGGAGGCGCACAGGCATAGTGGAAGCAGGTCTGGGAAGGAGATTTTTGTGAAAATGTAGACCTGCCTCTGCTTCAGGAACTATATATAGATATATATATATATATAGATATATATATATATCTATATATATATATTTTTTTAAATGCAGTAGATGAAACACATCCTGTTTCTCTTGGGTCTCAGAATGCTTCTGGTATACATTTTAGTATTTATTTGTGAGCATCTGTTAGCCTACCTTTGTCTTTGCTATATAGACGAGCACTCTTCAAATTTGAATGCCCCTCAGAGTCACCTGTGAGAGCTTGTTAATCCCATATTCCTGGGCTGGGGGTGCGGGTCAGTGACAGAGCACATGCTTAGCGTGCGCGAGGTCCTGGATGTGGTTAACACCACCAGAAAGCCACACTGAGACCCCACCTCAGAGCTGGTGTTGCGGTGGATCAGAGGGGCAGCCTGGGAGTTTGCATTTCTAGTAAGTTCCCAGGTGGTGATTGGAGAGTCTTGACCTGGGGGATTGTGTTTCTGCACCTTCTGATTCTGGTGTGTGCTCACTGTGGACAGCTTCTCTGAGCAGTGTAATTAGAATAAGTAATTTCTCTGCCTATTTTTAAATGTTTTTATTTTTAACTGACGTGCCATGACCGCATATATTTATGGGGTACAGTGTGACATTTCAGTCCATGCATGCAGTGTGTAATGGTCAGATCAGGGTAATGAGTGCACTGATCACTTCAAATATTTATCATTTCTGTTTTTGGACCTTTCCGGTCTGTCTGCATTGGCTGTTTTGGAAATGTGCATCCAGTTACGCTACTTGTGCTATAGAACAGTAGAAGTTGCTCCTCATTCATCCACACCACTGTACCACTTAACATCCTCTCCCCATTTCCCTCGTACTCTTACCTGTCTCTAATTTTATTATCTAGCTTGGGGCAAGGGAAAGACAAAGAAAGATACACACTTATGACATAAACATCAAATAATATGAAAAGGCAAATAGTAACTTAATACTGAAAGGCAATATTTTATTGAACTAATTTCATTAAACTAATTTTCTATGCCAGCGATGGGGGACGTTTGAGAGACAAGTTCCCAAACTGTAATGCAAGACCCACTTACTTCTCACAAAATGCCAACACTGCAGTTAAACCTGAATACTGAGATTTTGTTTACAAAAAACAACTCATACTTTAACATCTTTTGTCTTAAAAGAAAAACAAATAACACAAGTGTCATAGGTTTGTCACCCCTGTTCTATGCTCTACTTCCATGAAATCAGTGATTTTAGCTTCTAAGTTGAAAACATGCACTAAAAAACTTCTACTATGGTGTGTTTGCTATCTTTCCAGTACTCTGCATATGCTTCTTAAATATTTTGATTCTTTATGCCCTAAATGTCTTGCTGTCTACTCGTTTAGGTAATCTTTACCTGTCTACAGCTCTACTTTAGTTTTCCTTCCAGGAAGTCTTCCTTCATATTCTGGTCTACAAGGGGCCTTTGATAATACATTTGTTTACTGATACTCATTATTGGCATCAATAAAATATTGCCTTTGAGTATTAAGTTACTATTTGCCTTTTAAATTATTTAATATTTATGTGGTATGCGTGTATCTTTATGTCTTTCTCTTGCCACAAGCTAGATCATAAAATTTTCAGTGATAGAAATGGAATCTTATACCCTAAACTTTTTCTGATATTGACATAGTTATTGGGTCATTTAATTTCTTGGATTAATTATTTTGTGTTTATAAAGATGCCTGCCACTTCTATTCGCATATCATCCCATGTCTCTTATGCTACCATGTTTTCTGATTCATCTTTCTTCTTCCTTATAAAGAAATAGTAAGAACTCTTATTCCAAGAATTCCACCAAAGTAGTCTCATCAATTTCTCTTTACGGCACTTTGTTCCTCGTATTTACAAGGTGCGTTCAATCCCCTCTGCCTCGTGTGTGTGTGCGCGCACGCTCGTGTGTTCTCTTCCGTCTTCCCTGATCCCTGAGTTGACTACAGTAGGTTCTGAGTAAATGCTGATTAAGTTCCTTTGTAACCAGAGTGGTGAGATGGAGTTATTAAAACACTGCCCAGGGTGTTACAGAGGGGAGGCACTGCCTGTGTTGTTTGGTTTAGAACCAGAGTGGTTGATTCTCTTTTCCAAAAGTAACATTTATCTCAGGTCCCAAGAAATAGAGTCCAGCTGTATGTGGGTCACATAGCAACCCAACTGTCCCCTTATACAGAAATCCTATAACCTTAGCCATGGAAAGGAAATTTGCAGAGGAAAACCTACAGCTGTGATTCTGATAGAGGCAATGTGTAAATACATCTGTGGCCTTTGGCAGGTGGAAAACAATGCAGCAGAATTGGATTTCTTGAGTTTTTGCTGATGTTTATGACTTGTGGGTATTATTCATTGCAGTCAATCCATCTGGAACTATTACTTACCTGTGCACTCAGTAAGGTGATGGGTGACTTCATTGCCAGTGAAGAATTGCTAGCTCAGTCTCCTTGGAGCACATTACATCATAGGTCAAGGTATTTCAAATGTTCCAAAGTCATTTTCCCCCCAATAAAGTAATTTTCTTCAAACAGGTTTTCTTGAGTTGTAATTGATGGAGCTGGGTCCTTGACACGTAATCCTTTTAGGTTTTCTGCCTCAGAAGAAAATTTCTTTGAAGAATTATCAGGCGTTGCTCTCTGCTTTTTCTGATTTCAGAAGCAAAGGCACACCTCCTTTTCTGTATGTTCAAGATGGCAGCTCCCTGGTATGAGTTTTTCCCGCTGGGGTTATCTGTACCCCAGCTCACCATGGACGGGCAGGTCAGCAAGGCGGCAGTTTCCTGTCCCGCCTGCTGAGAGGCTTGGCTTCGTTTGTACTGAATGTTAAGATATTCGCAAAGCATGTATCCTGGCTACCGCCCTGAGCCCCTGTTGTCCCTGAGATTTGTGCCTATGCAGACTTGATGTTGGTTGGTTATTTTTGCATGTTTATTTTGGTGTCAGAGACGGTACCCATGGGCCTCATGCACAATGAGCATGTAGTCTACCAGTGAACCATACTTCCAGCCTGATACTGGTTATTTGCAATTACTAGATAAAAGGCGGGCGCCGTGGAGCATGCCTGTAGTCCTAGCTGCTTGGGAGATCACGGGAGCAGGATAATTTGAGCGCGAAATTTGGAGGCTAACCTGCACAGTGCAGTGAGACCCTGTCTCAAACAGAAAAGCAAGGTGACTCAATGGTACGTTCCATTTACCGTACAAAACCTTACACATGTTATCAACCTACTTTATGTAAACCTAGATTAACCAAAGAGAGCTTTCCCAGAGTCGACTGTTTGGCATTTCAGATTACTTCACCATTGCCCCAGGACTGCTTTTTAGCAAGGTGATGAATTTTGCTAGGAGATCGCAAGTTCCTCTTTGAATATAATTTGTGGCTTAGTATCCTGCAGTAGTTTTTGATTTATCTGAAGTTCAGAAAGATAATACTTTTAAAGAGTTTTCAACAGATTTCTGAGGAGTTTAGCACATCCCTAGAAATTACAGGGCAACAGCCACAGGCAGACTTTGTCTTCACTTTCTCCTCTCCTCTTTGTCTTTTTGCCTTCTCTCCCCTCCCTGTTCTAAGAGGCTTGAAACATATTCTTGTCTGTGTGTGCGCGTGCGTGTGTGTGTTGGGATGGCACCGAGGGTGTCTTGAATGCTATGCAACTGCTCTGCCACTGAGCTACACCCACAACCCCACTTGTACACTCTGTTCTCACTGCTTCCAAATCTGTTGCACCAGGGCAATGAGTTCACCCTAAAAGTTGGCGTCTTTTTGATATTTTAACCATAATACTGTGACTATTATTTGAAAAGAAAATTAGGGAATTTATCTGTGTAAAGTTTTGCTTTTTTGCTCCAACTAAAAAGAGGACACATCGGTTGTAATAAGAGGAGGAAAGGTATATAAATTTAGAAAGAGATGGTTTTAGTTACTTCAGTTGTTGCTGGGACAAAATACCTGATAACCGCAACTTAAGGGAAAAGAAGTTTACTTCGGCTCACGTTGCAGTTCATAGTTGGCTGATGCCAAAGCCAGGGCAGCATGGGGGAGGGGCATAGCAGAGGAGAGCAGCTCATCTCCTGGCAGAGAGGAGGCGGAGATTCAAGGGAGGAGGGGCAGGAAGATGCACCGTTCCAGATCTTTCCCACAGTGACCCACCCCTTCTAACCAGGCCCCACCTCCTAACATCAGGTCAGCTCTGATGCCCCCTAATCCAGTCACCTTTCACACACACGAGGCTTTGGGCCCCATTTTAGATCTAGAACATAACAGAACATCGAGGGGCATACTTCACCCTGAGGAATTAATTGCCAGTTATAAGAATTTCCAGCTTTATTTCCTCATAAGGTTAGCAGCTTTAGTCTACTTTCTTCTGAGTTGATGCTGGTTCCCGAACGTGGTGAGTTCCAAGAATTGTAATCCCCAGTGGAGCCAGTGCCTTCCTAGAGAGGGATGTGCTGTGTGGTACTTCCTGCCCCAAGGAGGGATTGGGGACAGCGCCTGCTCTACCACAGTGAGGAGCAGGGCCACTGAGCGGGTGCAGCGGGATTGGAGTCTAGGGCAGGTCAAGTCTGAGGAAGAGCAGGTGTGCATGGTGCCTTGCTGTGAGTCCATAGCAGGCTTTCAGATTCTGCTCAGAGGACTTCCTCTTTCTGTATCTCTTGGAGGACTGGGTACTGTTGGCTTTAGGGTAGACTGGTATTTTGAGGCTGTGGACAGGCCTACTTCTACTCTTACAATGATCAGAATCAAGGACCATGGAACATTAGGTATTGTGGGCCTCCAGACTTGTTTCAGTTGTTTGTTAAATAATAGTTCATCCAGATGCTCATTTCAACCCAACAGGGTAGACAGAGCTTCATTTGTAAAGATGGTGAAGCCAGGGGAACAGCGCAGGTAGGGAAGCTGGCCTAAGCCACTTGACTCGAGAGGGACACAGGTGAATTCTGACTCCCAGCCTTCCTGCCTTGTTACTTTAGGGTCACCTCAGGCTGGTTTTATTGTACAGGTTGAAATTGTCTCCATGTGTATGGAGCCGTTGTGCAAATTGGACCCCCAAGCCCAGTGAGATAGGCTTGGCTGTTAGCTGGTCACTTCCGTTTTTGCAGAGGGACCCCACCGCTGCGTTGGGCCACGCGGCTGTGGTTTACAGCGATCTGTGGGGATAAACCCTTGAATGTGGTTGTTGCACATTTATTTCCCAACAAGTTGGAGAGATTTGGGGAGGACAGTGTCCTGTCCCCCCCCACCTTAGCCAAGAGACTTGGAGTTTTGATTTTTGCACTACTGTAACATCCATAATCTTTTTACCAGGAATATGATCAGTTGTCGCCATCTCTGGCATCAGTGAATCTCTTGATTAAAGTTAATCATAGGGCTGGTATATGGTTATGATGCCCCATAATCCAGTCACCTTTCACACACGTGAGGCCGAGAGTGTGATTTTAGATCTAGAACATAACAGAGATGGAGGGTCATACTTCGCCCAGAGGAATGAATTGGCCGTTGACCATACATGTTTCTTGACATTTATTCTAGGGGTACAACTTTTGTCCTTTTTAATTTTCTTAAGTTCTTACTTTCCATCTTTGTATAGAAACAGTGTCATCCAGCTGCCAGGCGCCTTTATGTCCTTTGATCGACCTGAATCTGTTGTGGCTTGCTAGAGTAACTTTAGTGTTTGTGTTGGGGACTGGGCACTTGTGTGTGGCTGGAACCGTATCTTCTTTTGCTGTGGTGTGACTATAAATTCTGAAATTTGGAGGTTTTATTTTTAAGCTAGAATGTTGATCACCCTTATAACTGTAAAGCTCCGTAATGAAAACTTGATTTTCAAAAATACTCCTACTTGGATTTTGGAGTAGCTTTTGGACTGTTTAAGACTTTAAAAATCATCAGGTCCTATGTTAGTCTTGTTTTGGTTTTGTTTTTCTTTTTTGTTTCTTTTCTTTTTCTTTTTTTTTTTTTTTGGTTACAGTAAAGATTATCTTAATGTTTTTGTTGGAATTTATTGTTTCCTGTTTATGATCTGTTTGGCTATATCTCGGGAGCCTTGTGAGCCTTCTCTGTAAGTTGGAGACAGTTTAGACTGGCAAGGCATTGATTTGAGTCAAGCAGGTCTGAATTTGCTTCTTCATCCTGCCTCTTAAAACCTTAGAGACTTTATATAAGTTATTTAAGCAAACCAAGGCTTAGCAAGATTAGCTGTAAAAGGGGAGTAATTACATCTACCACTCTGGATGGTTGTGAGGTTTCAAGATATGGCATGTAATAAAACCCAGTTATGGGTCCCTCGAGACTTGAGACAGCCACTTGCTGGGATTATCCTCCCCACTGAGAACCTAATTTGATCTGCTTAGTCTTAGCCCCAACTTCCTGGTTTGTCTGTTGCATAATCATCTCTCTAGACAGCTTAGGAAGAGAGCATTGGTCGTCTTGGAGCTGTGGCCCTGATCTGTGTTGTTCTTAGTGATGATTGGAGGATTCTCCCTGGCCTCCTCTCCTAGCGTCCCTGGATCACTGAGATTTGGCCCTTGGATACTGCATGGCCAAGGCATGGGAAAGCCCTTGGGACTCTGCCAGATCTGTAAGTTGGCATACTGCGTGGCGCAGATGTCACAACAGGTAACCCACTAATCAGCTTGGTAAGTAACCGCAGGGTTTTGTTTTTTTTTTTAGCAGAGCAGTTTTGTGTCCTGCTGAGCTATGCTTGGCTCTGTGTATGTGTTCAGCCTTCACGTTAGGTGGCAGCTGTTTTCCACCCAAGAGTTAAGCTTGTAAACGCATTGCTGGGAGTGACCCCCAAGGCTCCAACCCTCAGACCTCTGAAGTCCCGTGATTCTCTCAGGTGAAGCTGCAGTCCTCTTTCCTCCTCGTTCAGCTGACGAGTTCAGGTTAAGCCCTCTTAGCTGACTCCACAGCTGTGATCTGGAAGGAAGGAAGATGGTCAGAGATGTAATTCTAGCGCATTCTCTCATAGCAACACCAAGGATGCTTCTCTCGGGGTGAACTTTGTAAAATGCCAGATGACAGGATGGTGGCCCTTTCCTGTTAACGGAGGTGATCGGGGGCCTCGGTGCCTCACAATTGAGGACCAGGTGCACGCAATGTGCTGTGTTCCCCACGGTGAGACGTCAGGGACTTTTTCAGGGCCCTACACATACGCTTCCTTAAAAGATGGGTTTTCCTCCAGGGTGAACGAGTGACGTGTTCGTGTGCTGGCTGGGTGAGCTGCCTGTTCCTTCGCGGATGAGCACTTGGTGTTTGCGGGTTCCTGGTTCGCTGCAGCCACACCCCGGAGAGGCTGGCGCCACCAAGCCAGGGAGGCTGGAGGGGACAGGGCCTTCTCAAGCGAGGGGGAGTTTGCCATCTGTGCTGCCTTCTCCCCCTTCAGCCTGGCCAGGCAAGCTGTCCTGTGGCCCACCTAGTCCAGGGAGAGCAGGGGTGACACACAGCCCCCCACTTTCGTCAGTAAGTTTCAGGAGAACACAGCCACACTCAGGCTGTTACGTTTTGTCTGTGGCTGCTTTTGCCTCACAGCGGTGGCAGGGGCGAGTCCTTGGGGGAGACCGTGTGGCCTGGAGAGCCTGAAGTAGTTCCCGTGTGGCCCTTTACAGAGCAAGCTCACTAGCTTTTATTCCAATCTATAGCCCGGACTAATCTGCTTGGTGAAGCCCGCGTTTCCGAAAAGTCAGTTTCGAGGGCAGCAGTGCCCTGCTGGGCGGTGTTGGTCACGGGAGCCCCGTGATGCCGACGGAACCGTCCTGATCTTTGCCTGACTGACATGGCAGCAGCCCAGCTTCCTCACGGCTGCGGCTGCCTTCCGGTGCGTGATTATAACTTCGAAAGACCTTTAGTGTTTCAGTGACTAAAAAGTGTATCTGGGGTTTTTCTGTTGATAATCTTCTGCTTAAAATAAAATTTTTATGTTGGAGTAGTTTTAGATTTACACTGAAGTTTCAAAGATAATACAGAGTTCCTGTGAACCCTTCACCCACTTTCTCTGTAAACATCTTGCAGAACCATTGTACTTTATTTTTTTTTAAATTAATGTAGGTATAATACTGTCAGCTTATGACTTCATATGGACTTCACCAGCAAGGTTCTTTTCTGATTCCAGGATTCAATCAAGGATCCTACATTGTATTTGATTACCTTCTCTTCTCTCTTCTCTCCTCTCTCCTCTCTCCTCTCT
>RJWT010024319.1:0-16513 GCA_004365215.1 Cuniculus paca | reverse complement strand
CATGATGGACCGAAATCAGAGAGAGAAAGAGGAGCCAGAATAATAGGATGACTGTATTCAAGAAGACTGATACCACGCATTGGCAAAACTGTAGGGAATCAGGTGGAAATGTAAGTAAGTACAACCACTTTGAAAAACAGTTTGGTTCTTTTGGAAAAAGTTAAATATATTGTATACTAATAAGTAAGTGAAAAGCTCATTTCTGAATGCTACTATAAGTATGAATGTTAGTTTGTCCATGCAAATTCTTGAACAGTCACACTTACAGCAGCATTATTCACAGTCAGTACTCAAAATCTGAAACTTTCTGAATATCTATCAACTGGTAAATGAGTAAACAAGACGTGATACACAGTTATTCTAAATCACGGCTTAAGCTCAAATATGTTTAAAGCAAAATAGACATCAAAGTTACATTATAAGTAATTTATATGAAAATAAATTATAGGGGAGCAAAATAAAATCACATTGTTTGCCTAGAACTGGATATGACGGCAATTTTCTGTGAACAGGGAAATGAACATTTTAGTGTGTAGAAAGTGATTTTAAAAATGGAATGCAGTGGTAACTGTGTATTCTATAAATTTACTAGACATCATTAAACTATACACTGACAATAGGCACATCTTGTGGTCTGTAAAATCTGATAAGAACACATTAATTTTAATAATTTAAACGTAATTTCTAAGTTTTTAAGTTATTCCTTGTCCCTGTCCCTTTTGTGCTTCTTACACAGGAAACATGAAATTATATAAATTATATAGAACAGAGACTGTTTTCTCCCAGTACTTGAGAATTGGAACCTGGGGAGGGTCTTCTTGTTGGATTTTCCTGTGTCAAGTACAAGAGGAGAAAACTCTGGTGGAAGAGCAGAGAAAGCCAACCGACTCCTGCAATCCCTTGTGGTATGTTGACCCACTGAAGAGAGTGGAGACCTTGTGGCCTAAACAATTTCCTGGTGGCTCAACCACCAAATACTCTTGCACTGCATTTTAGTTTATCAAAAAACTTTCCAACGGATGAATTCTGAGAGGCCCATGCAGGCCATAGCATCCCTTTGCTTGGAAATCATACGCCTTGAAATCCTTGCTGAATTTCACCCTCTGCTGGATGAACTACACATGAGATAAAGCTCACTGACAAAAAGCAGCAAATTTACAGCTCTCACTGTCATAATTTCCTTTCTCTATTTTACTCCTTTCATATGCTTAACTTCTTTCACACTTTAGACTGTGCTTCACCTTGAAACTCCAAAACAAAAATAATTTTAGGATCAGTCTGGGTTTGGGGGAGTTTTTACTAAGGAAGTTTTATCCCAGTCTATTAGTGGGGCTTTGTTCCCATGGTTTTCTCCCTATATTTTCAACGAGTCTTCTGTCTTCTGACATCTGGACCTACCAAGATGAGACTTTTTTTTTGCCTCATTGGAAGATCAGACAAATGTGAGAAGCATCTTTAGGCACAAAAAGCCAGAAACAATTCTTACCTATCATGACACCATGGTCACATTCATTCAATAGTAAATATTCATACTGTCTGCTTATACATTTTCCAGTACTCATTTTTTTAATATTCTATATTCTTAGGGAACAGACCTTTATGTTATTTTCTAAATCGATACAGTCTGTTTAAGACATGCTACACTGAAGCAATTTAAATGTTTCCATTTTTCATGTCATCAAGAGACAACATATTTACATGCAGCCAGGGCCTGAGAGAGATGTTTTACTGGAAACTGAATGAGAACTTAGCAAGCAAGATAGTGCTTCTTGTGCAACTGTGGTTAGAAAATAGAGGGGGAAAAGTTTTAAAATCTTCATTCATTGATAAAGTGTGAGAATAGAATGTTCTAATTTATCTTTTGACTGCATGTTTTTTGTTCTCATTAGAAAAATTAAAAATCTTGCATACATTTTGGTACTTTAATTGCAAGCAATAAGAATACATGTTCAGTCAAATTTAAAAAATAATTATTAGAAAGAAATTAAGAATGCAGGGAATGGATAACAGACTGACTAATGCAAAGATCCACGGAGTGGTCAAAGAGCTCAAATGGGAAAAGTAAGAAGAAGTTTAATCAGACAATGTGTAGCCAATGTGTGAATGAGCCATAGCTAACTTCTGTTTCTCTCTAAGATTGCAAGTAGAAAGACCTAGCGGATCAACCTCAGGTCATGTACCCTCCGCAATGTTACTGGAAACTAATAAAACAGGCTCTGCATAGATGCTGTCAATACAGAAGGACATTTTAAAATTTTCTCTGAATTACAAAAAGCACCCAAGAAAAAGTTGTAATTCTTGAAGTCAATGAATAAAGCAATGGAAATACAATCTGTAAATTATCCATTTTTCTTGTCCAAGTTATAGGCCCCTATATTACTCATTTTCCAGTCCCAATGTAGAGTATATGAACACCTGATCCACTGTAAGTAAATATTTATTAACTGATTGACTCATTATGCTATTAAAAAGAAATCTCTAAGACTGAATGGGGATATTTTTATTCATGCATTTTTAAATGGATGATTTATGATGCTCTTGCTAATATATTTACTTTAATATGATCAAACAATCTAAATAATGAGTGTGTTCTGTCATTACAGAGTTTCTTTACTTAATTTTTAAAATTTTAGTAATTAAGAAGAAAAATAACATTATAAATTGATGAGAAAAGCAGAAAATGAACTCAGGCATGTCTGTAACAGATGGTAAAAACAAACTCATCATTGTTACCACTTTATTATTTCTCATCAAATTCATTATTGATTCTAACAATTGCATTTACATCGTGTTTCCCAAGACGGAAGGAAAAATGCTTTGTATATTACTGAAGCAGGGAAGGAAATGCTCTTGATGATTTTTATTAGAGTTTGGTTACATATAATTACACTTGCTATTCACATAATATATCTGGAGAGAGAGAATGCGAATCTTGAAATAGGCAGAAGGCTAAGACACAGAGGAAACACAGTGAAAAACAATAGGTAGAACTAGACGAATTTATCCACCTTCCAAAAAGAGTAGCAAATGGGCAGAAAAAAATTTGAATTGCTCCAGTGTTATTTTACTGGATTCAGAGCAAACAGCGGAGTTTTATCTTGCTTTATTGAACTGTTTCTTCACCAATAGAGTATATGAGGCCTGATCAAAATTCACAATGAATGTTTAATTTTTTAAAAAAGTTCACAGAGCTACTGCCATTAATCCCCTTCAAAATACTCCCCCCTACACTTCAGACACGCCCAATACTCTTTCCACTTTATGAAGCAGTTCTGGAAGTCCTCTTTTGTGAATGTCATTACTTGCAGTGTTATGGATATCTTGATATCCTGAATTTATTCAAAATGTTTCCCTTTCATTGTCTTTCTGACTTTGAGGAAAAGCCAGAAGTCACATGGTATCAGATCAAGTGAATCAGGTGCATGACAGCGCACTGCAATGTTTTCATATGACAGAAACTGAATTACTAGAAGTAATTTGTGATGCAAGGTGTTATTGTGATGAGAGATGAAACTGCTCATTCCTCTGGCCGTATTCTCTGCACATCATTTCTTAAATGCTCTATTAACAACTTATAATATTCAGGATTCACCAAAATGTTCCTAAGCACAAACCCAGCAGGCACAATTCCACCAACATAAAAAAAATCAACATTACTGTGATATTAAACTTTGTGGATGCATCTTTTCCCACAGGAATTGGATGACTTTCACTGGGAATCTTGAGCCTTGGTCTCAGGATCATAACCATGAACCCAAGTTCCATCTCCCATAATAAAACTTTTTTCAAAGTTGGATTCAGAAACATTCATAACAATGCCAATGAAATTGATTAAATTTCATATTAATGTATTGTGATTTATGATTTGCAGGACACATTAAAACATACCTCTTTCAGTTGTAACTAACAATAGATTGCACCAAACAAAGTGAAACTTGTCACACACTTTTACTAAGGCTCAAGGAGCAATGTTTCTTCTGTGGATAATTTCTACTTTTCCATTTGAGGGCATTCAGCAGTAAAATTCAGTGTGTGTGTATGCGTGTGTGTGTGTGTATCATACTGCATAATAACTACTGCACTATTCTAAAAGCAAAGAAATTTTTAATATTGCAATTTCTTAAGAAAGATGTTACTGGGTTGCATGTATTGTTTAGTAGTAGAGTACTTTTTTAGCATGTATGAGGTCTTGCATTCAACTGAATATAAAAAGATAAAAAAGGAAAGATAAGTATGTGAGGTAATGCATATGTAAACTAGCTTGAGTTGCACATCACACAGTATTTCAAAACAACATGTTATAAATGATAAATTTAAACAATTCTTATTACTCAGTTTAAAAATGATTAATCACACCAAATGTTGGAGAAGATGTAGAGCTAGAACTCTTACAATCTGTTGTCAGGCAAGTAAAATGGTACAGTAGCTTTGAAATACAGTTTAATAGTTTCTTAAAATGTTATTATCTAACCATTTCACTTTTAGGTATTTTCCCAATGGCAATAAATGTACTTGGTTACAAAAGTACATTGCACTGAACATTCATAGTGGATTATTTTATAAATGAAAACAATCCAAATATCCACTGAATGTGAATAAACACATTGAAGTCTAGCTATTAAATGTAATACTACTTCATAATAAAATGAGTAAGCAATTGACACATGGTGTATGGATATATCTACAAATAAGAAGTTCAGATAAAAATACATTTATAATTCAATTTGTATAAAACTCTAGAAAACACAAATCTTCTGTGACAACAGATTGGTGATACCTATGTAATGATACGGGGTTAAAAAAGAGGAAGGGATTAAAAAGGAGCAAGAGGAAACTTTTGGAAGGGATCCATGTTTCATTATTTAACTACAATGATGTTTCACAATGTATATACATAAAGTAAAATTTATCAAAGTATACACTAAATACATATATGTCACTCATTCTTAGCTGCTAACATATCTGAATTTGAAAAGATTTGTGTTACTTATGTAATATAGTTACTTGATAATAAATTAGATATTTAATTCCTCTTCCTGATTCCTGATCCAATGCACAGCTTTGAATGATACTATAATTTACTACTTTAGAATATTTTTATGGATGCTTTATACCACAGAGTATTTCACTGTATTTATTTCACAAAATATACCTCTAAGGCACTAAAATTTAATACTTAGTAATCAAGTAAAATTATTAGACACATGTGAGATAAATAATTTCACTTGTACATAGATGAACACACAGGCACTGAGGGAGAGGCAGTGATGACCCAGTGCGATCTGCGTCTTTTTTTATACATAGTAAAAAGGGAAGAAGTATGGAAGGGGTCAAAAGTGAAAGATCACAGTATTTTGCTGAGAACAGGGAAAGGGAGACATTTTCAGAGATATCTGGGAGAAACACAGATAATAGGGAGAAACACCAAGGCTGGACCCCTGCTGATGTGCCACTGAGTTAGAGGCCAACTTGTTAACATGGTCAGTCTCTGGCATTCCATGTTCCTGGAAGTTGCTTTGCTCTAGTCCCAAGGAGTTTGCCATCCTCTTGCTCAGCCATGGCTCAGCTGCTCCCCACAAAGGCTCGCTTCCATCTTCCCTCACCTTCAGTTTTTCACATTGTCTTTGGGCTTCCTGGACAGAGACTTCAGCCTTCCATTGAAGATTCTTTGACCTCATGGGTCTACATGGGACACTACAAGGAGCTCCACACCTTTGACTGGATTCTTCAGATGTGCTGTAGACAGATAGCTCTTTTGTACTCTTCCACACATGACTCTGGGTGGCCAGTGTAAGCCAATCTTGTAAATTCTTATATATTTGTAAGCTCTTGCATTCAATATTGTATATCTTGCATTAAATTTATTTCTCCAGTAAGCACTAATGGATGGATTTTGGTACTGGGAGTGGCTCTAGAGAAACAAAATTGTAAAGATGAAATTCTTTTATAGATTTAGTGGTTCCTGGAGTGGAATGTCTGATTTGATGAGACCTAAAAGTGCCATAGCCTGATACTGTGAACACTGATAGTCCTTGGTGGGAACGGTTTAAAGTAATACACAAGTTAGCTATTTGATTATCCTAATTTCTGAGATGTAAGGAATTCAGTAACCCCATATATGACACTTTTGAATATTTTTTTACAGAGTGAGAAATATAATGATGCTGGCTGGTTGCCGTTAGCATCTTTGGACAAACTACTGCAGGAAAATTATAACCTCAAAGCATGCCTAGGAAACCTAAAATCTAACTATGAAGACAAATTAATGAAGAAAAATAAGGAGATCAGAGACATACATAAGTAATCTTAGTGTTTCTAAGTGTGTCCTGAAAAAAAATCTCCTGTCCCTTAGCCACGGGGCTAAGAGTGCTGAAACTCAAACACAGGCCCTCATAATTCAATTGACTGAAGCACAGTATAAATTTAATGCTCAGCCTCAAAGGGTATATGAACTAAAGGTGAGGTCATTGATCAGAAAAGAATGGGATCCTGAAATTGGAATGGAGACTTTTGGGAGTATCTTGACAAGGGTGAGGATGTCAAACTCCTAGAAGCTAATGAGATTATTTTGCCTGAGAAAGAGATTTCTCCACCCCTACCCCTGAGGTATTCACCTCTTCTAGTATACCTGAGGAGACTAATCCCGTGTCGATCAAGTATGATCATTCTGACATTCCCTGGGACCCACCTTTACCACCCACTTTTGCCTGTACTCCTATAACCAGGTTCAAATTGCAGAAGTCCCCAAAGGGCGAGGTACATAGTATGACTCACGAGGAGATCTGCTACTATACCAAAAAATTAACTCTTATAAGCAGAGAGACCTAATGAACAAGTGTGTGAATGCATTTTACAGGTGTGGGGTAAAGGTGGCAAAAATGTACACCTTGATCAGGCTGAGTTTGCAGATATGAGCCCATTAAGTAGGGATTCTGAATTTGATGCTACAACTTGCAAAGAAAAAAAAAGCTGTTAGTTTATTTGGTTAGTTGGCAGCAGTATGGGTGAGAAGAGTCCCCACTGTAAAGGAGTTAGAGATGCCTGATAGTCCATGGTTTGCTATTGATGAGGGAACTCAAGGGCTCAGGTAAATGGGAATGCTGGAGTGGATTTGTCACGTTAAACCTAATTCTTCACAGTGAAATGGTCCAGAAAATGTATTTTTTACTAACATCTTGAGGAACAGATTCATGAGGGGAGCATTGGCGTCCATGAAGACCCCTGTCATTGCTCTTCTCTGTATGCCAGATCCTATAGTGGAGACCATGGTTACTCAACTGTGAAACTTAAAGGAAACTGATTTAAATGGATCCTAGGGTGGCAGGGGTCAAATGGCAATAGTTAATCACCAAAGGCAGGGTGTATGCACTTACTGTAATGGACAGCAAAAGTAGAACAATGTTCAGAATGATCTGAAAGGTGTCGAACTGTGGCATTGACTGATTAGCTATGGTGTTCCCAAAAGTGAAATAGATAGCAATCCTACAAAATTTTTACTAGATATAAATCATAAAAAAGTTAAAGGAAAATGAACAATAGTCTATTTCAAATGTTAGTACCATAATCACAGCCCCTCAATGATTTCCTGGATTTGAGCCAGTTTACAGTCCCAGAATGTCTCAAGTGAAAGGAAGGTCCTGGGTCTACTTGAGGAATGACTCTATGGCATTATCAAAAATTTATATAGTCAGTCTTTCTCCCAGCCTTCCCCAAAGTGACCTAAGACCTTTTACTAGGGTAACCATATATTAGGGGAAGAGAAATGATCAGATATTTTGGGAACTTCTGGACACTGATTCTGAATTAACATTGATTCCAGGAGATCCAAAAGTCACTGTGATATTCCTATAAGAGTAGAGTTCTATGGAGGTTGAGTGAGCAATTGAGTTTCAGCAAGGTCCGTTAGATCTTCAATCCATTCTGTAGTTATTTACCCTGTCCAGAACTGGGATAGATATATTTAGTACTTAGCAGAATTCTCACATTGGTTCTCTAACCTGTAATGTGAGGGTTATCATGGTTGGAAAGGCCAAATGGAAACTATATTAGAGTTGCCTATATCAGGGAAAATAGTAAACCAAAAACAGTAGTGAATTCCTGGAGGCATTGTAGAAATCAATGCCTCTAACAAACAACTGAAGGATGCAGAGGAGGTGGTTCCCAGCATATCTCCATTTGATTCTCCCATTTGTTTTGGGCGGAAACGGGTGAGTCTTGGAGAATGATGATGGATTACTATAAATTGAGTCAAATGATGACTCCAGTTGCAGCTGCTGTACTAGATGTGGTGTCCACGCTTCAGCAGATTAGCACATCCCTTGGTACTTGTTATGTAGCTATTAATTTGGCAAATGCCTTCTCCTCCATACTTATCCATAAGGGCCATCAGAAACGATTTGCTTTCAGCTGTCAGTACACCAGAAATACACCTTTACTGTCCTACCTTAGGGTTATATTGACTCACCTGTGTCCTGAGTTACTTCCCAGTGATCTTGATCTCTGTTCTGTCCCACAACCTATCACACCATTCATTACATAGATGATATTATGCTAATGAGACCAAGTGAGCAGGAGATAGCAACCACTCTGGATTTTTTAGCAAAGCATTTGCAAGCCAGAGGGTGTAAAGTAAAATCCAAATAATTTCAAGTTCCTTCTACCTCAGTGAAATTTCTGAGTCCAGTCAGGTGGGTCACATAGAGATCCTTTCTAAGGCAAAAGATAAGTTGCTGCCTCTGGATTCCTCTACAACCAAAAGGAGGCACAATGCCTTAGGGGGTCTATTTGGATGTTGGAAGCAACATATTCCTCACTAAGGTGTCATACTTCAGCTCATTTACTGAGTGACTTGGAAACCTGCTAGTTTTGAGTGGGACCCAGAACAAGAAAAGACTCTTCAAAATGTCCAGGCTGCTCTGCCACTAAGGCCATACGATCCAGCAGATCCAGTGGTGCTTGAAGTGGCAGTGGCAGGTAAAGATGTTTGGAGTGTCTAGGAGGGCTCCATAAGTGAACTGCAGTGGAGACCTTCAGGAGTTTGGAGCAAAGCTCTATCAGCATCTGCCGACTACTCTCCCTTTGAAAAATAGCTCTTAGTCTGCCACTGGGCATTACCTTTCATGAACTGAGATACCAGTGTATGTGACTGTCCCAGAGCAGGTCCAAAGTGCACAAGTAAGCCTGAAGAAGTTGACCAGATGTCCATGGCTCCTACTCCTATTTTGTCTTCTGTCTCCCAGTATGCACCTATGGCCTCAGGGGTTATACCATGTGATCAGTTATCAGATGAAGAGAGGGCTAGGGTCTGATTTGCAGATGGTTCTGCATGGTATGCAGTTGCCACCTACAAGTGGACAGCTAAAGCATTACAACCATTTTCCAAGATATTCCTGGAGAGCAGAGTTCAGGGGAAAACTTCATAGTGGGCAGAACTTCAGGCAATACACCTGGAAGCAATTTTTTCCTGGAAGGAAAAATGACTAGATATGTACCTGTAACTTATGCTCTGCTGACCTAGAAGTCTTAGTATCAGAAGAGGGAAGGCTTTACCAGTAAGCATAGCACTGATTCCATTGAACTGGAAAGTATGACTTCCCCCTGATCATTTTGCTATCCTCATGCCTCCCAGTGAAAAAGCTAAAAGGGGTGTTTTGGTGTTGGCGGGGGTGATTCACCCAGACTATCAAGGGGAAATTGGACCATTACTCCTGGTGGAGGGAAGGTAGAATACACTTGGACTGAAGAAAATCCTTTAGAGCACCTCATAGTATCACCATGTCCTGTTATTAATGTTGATGAAAACTATAACAACCCAATCCAGTCACGATGACAAATGGTCCAAAACCAGGAATGAAGGCATGGGTCAGTAGAACCAAGACCTACTGAGATGCTTGCTGAAGGCCAAGGAAATACAGAATGTGTAGTAGAAGAAAATAATTTTAAATACTAGCTATGACCTCATGATCAGTTTCAGAAATGATACTTAAATTGTAAGTTTTTTCCTACTATGGTTCCTATGTAACATAATCTGGGTAGACTTAATATTCATTTTTAGGTATTAATTGCTGTTATAATGTTCAGGTTATAAAGTACTAGGAGTAAGCATCACCCAAAGAACCTATGTCTTCTATACTGTAGAGGGAATTAGTGCATTTCCATCTATATGTAGGATAGTTACAACATGTTTAGCATAATGATGGATTCGTCTTTATAGCTGGGTAGTAAGCATGGCTTAAGAGAAAGTGTCTAGTTGTCATGTTGACAAGAGGAAGACTGTGATTAGTTAACTGTGTCAATTTGAGTAAGTAATGCCCAACTAAATTGCATCAGCATAGTTCTTGGTGTGGCTGAAGAGATTTACTGAAGATAAATGACTCACCCTTGATGTTAGTGGTACCCGCAAATAAGCTTGTTGCCTGAATGGAATAAAGGGAAAATGAAGAAGAAAGGCTCACTTCTATTTCTTCTGAGAAGCTCCAGGTTTCACCTTCACCTTGGACATCATCTCTTAGCTTTCACCTCAGACCCATTAGTCTTCCATCACAGATCCTTTGACCTCCTAATATGGATTCACACAGCACAGTACAGTGAAGTCCAGGTCTTTGAGTGGATCGTTTTGGTCCCCGGCTTGCAGATAGCCCTTTTGCACTCTTCCACATCTGACTCTGCGAGTGACCAACCTTGTAAATTCTTATATATTTATATATCTTGCGTTAAATCTGTTTCTTTAGCAACAGACTGATACATCGCCGGGCATGGTGGTTCACGCCTATAATCCCAGCACTTGGGAGGCTGAGACAGGAGGATCCTTGTGAGTTTGAGACCAACCTGGGCTACAAAGTGAGCTCAAAGCCAGCCCTAACCGCACAGTGAGACCCTGTCTCAAAAAGACAAGGGCCAGAGATCTAGCTCAGTGGCCTAAGCGCCTTCCTGGCAAGTGTGAGGTCATGAGTTCAATCCCCAGGTGCTGCAAAAAAAAAAAAAGAAAAGAAAAAAGAAAAAAAAACAGACCGATACAGATACAATTATAAGAAAGATGTAATTATACCCACTATTTATTGGAGGAAACAAATGTGTTACTTATCATTTCTTGGCTACATAATTTGCAATGCTCACAAATTAAGGCACTTTCCATTGTATCATAAAAGATTCTGCAACAATATATTTAAACTCCTGACATCACAATACACATCTGCAATGCCCTGAAGGTATTATTTATGCTAATGCTGTTTGTTCTTCCCTGCAATGGCATCATGGAATTCCTGAAGTCAAGCACTGTGTTCTTTTTGTACTTAGTCTTCAAGTCTTATTTAGGGGTGTGAAATATGAAGACTGATTCATAAGAGATTGTTCAACGAGTGACTGAATGAGTAATGGCCACTCTAAATGCAAAAGATAAAAGGAAAAGAGTAAAATAGAAAGCAAGAGTTTTAGGACAATGTAGAAAATGCTAGAAGAAAATGCTAAAAGTGGGAATGACTGAAGATATCCTAACAATGGAGTTGTCTAATGTTTAATATTCAGTTGCAAATTATTTTACTTTCTGATATGTGACACCTATTTTTTTCCTTTCGTAACTTTTGAAAAATTCTATTGCATTCCTAAATTATTTGCATAGTATTTCTTTTGAGGAGAATTTATAAAACTGAGCCCATTTATATGGATCTGCATGGCACAGATTGAAGTCAGAAGTGATTGACATCATGTATTTTTTCTAAAAAATTTACAGAAATATTAAGTTTAGCTTTGATCCTTTTAAAAATGCTCTTTATTCTTTCACCTGTCATCTGGACTATTGTATACCTTCACAATTCATTGAAGCTTTTTAATACTAATTGAATGCTACAAATCAGATGCATATGAAAAGATATACAAATTTTATTTTATGCAGAAATAGGTGCATTTTGCATCAGTATTTGCTCTTTTATATGAAACTCAGCAGTTAAATATATATACTACTTTTTATAAAGAGTTTAGATATCCCTCATTAGAGAAATTGACCTCTTGGCAAATTATGTATTGGAATGGTGACTCTGCAGAGGTGACAGAAGGTTTCTTCTCCACAGGAGTAGAGCCAATTATTCTGAATCAGTATAACCTCATGGGAAGGTTCAAAAAAGGCATTCTAGCATATGAAGCAATGCTATTTTGTTTACTGAAGAGAACTTGTTTTCATAAACTTTGAATTTTAAAGTTACACTCAAGCAATTACTTATAAAAATAAAATTTAAGTTTCCATTTAAATATTACTAATTGTATTATGGAAACTGAATATAATAAATAACAAATAAAATGTAATACTGTGTTATACAAATTAGATGATGTAATACATAAAATAATAGAATGAATCACATCATACAATGCTGTATGAAATGAGTTTTTATGTGAAAATGTCCTCACTTTCCATCTGTTAGATATTATAGTCAAAGATTTTTTTTTCACTGCAAATTTTCCCAGGTTGTTTCACTTTCTTTTTAATTACTTTCACTCCCATTAAGGAAAAATTAAAACGTTTCACTTCTTTTACAAGCTTCTGTTTGATCTGGTTTTTCTGTGTCTCCACAGAATCCTTATTTATTATTCCCTCTGTTCCTCTTGGTTGATCACTCAGACTGACTTTGCTTCAATTAGCTTGTGTTCTACTTCCTAGATTGCAAGACCTTTGACTATCTTTCTTCACTTTGTTAGACAGTGTCTTACTTGTTCATAAGATTTTTTTCTGAGATACTACTTTCTTAGGGCAACTTTTCTGATTATATAGACTTAGTCATACTCCACTTGTAAAAAGTCTTGTGGTTTTCTTTGAAGTTCTTTTAAAATTAATGCATCTGTACTTATTTGATTAATACATGCTTCTTATTATAATTTCCATCAAGACAGATGGCATTACTGGTCTGCTTTTCATTTTATGCTTAACACCTATACTAGCACTCTTCTTGATATTTGCCAAAAGTATCTTAAATAAATATTTGTTGTGTCTGATTTAAATCAAATAATTTATTGTTTACAACTTTACAGAACTGCTATCAATATTGTGGTGGGATAATGGAAATACATTGGAAAAAACATTTAACAAATAATAACTAAATGTCAGATTTTAACTTTTAAAATTGTTATCTCCTGGTCCCTGTGAAGGAAACCATGGAGTTTTTCAATATTTAATATTCTGTTGTGAATTATTTTACTTCGGGATTGAAACATATCTTTTCTCTCTTCTGTAACTTTTTAAAAATTCTGTTGCATTCCTAACTCAACTGCATGGTATTTAATATGAAGAGAATTTGTAAACATTAGTCAAAAAGGAGTACTTTTTTAAGAGAAATTAAACTATTCAATGATATTTATACATTTTTTCAAAATTATGGCCATGTTTTCTATTGATGAACTATATATGCCAAATAAAGCTGAATTTATATATCAACTTTTTCTTTAACAAGTTGAGAATTACAAAATGATATTGTGTGATTTCCATGCCTATGTTTGAAAACACTGCACATCTTGTGCTTAGCTATCCTGACATGCTTAACTGTAAGCCCAGTCATCACGCAAGGAGACAGCTATATTGTATGTATGGATTCTCTTAAAAGCCCTGCTGATGTCTCAGAATCAACTTCCTGGAATAGGTGTGAAGTCACTTTGAGAAGAGCCAAGTTTCAGATGTTGAGAGGGTCTGAACAAAGACCATCTGCATAAATCTATTGTAGTCTCAGAGCCTGCAGACCATGATAAATAATATTAAATGATTATGTTTAATGACAGTTGGTTTGGGAATTATTAATAGCATGTAAATCTTCAATAAAGGAAAGGTCACTGAAATCATAGAAATTACACTTCAAACTATCCAAAGTTTAGAAAAATTTGTAGTGTCATGCCTGCGATACAAAATAGACTATTGGGGGATGAGAGAGTAAGTGTTGGAACATAAGTATGATTAAAACCTAAGAAAGGATGGGAGAGAAAACTACTTGAATTCACACAGAACAAATATAACGATTTTTGGTTAAAATTATAAATTTACAGATCCAAGAATCTCAATAAACCTGAAAAGAATAATTAATTGACTAATAAACTAAAAACAGTCAATGAACATGGCAAATTTCTGGCAATTAAGTGACAGAGGCAAAATTTAAAAGAAGTCAGAATAAAAGGATAGACACATAGAGAATAACAAAAACAATTACAGCAGATATCATATATATATATAAATTATATATATATAAAAATACAAAGTGTGACTCTATGGTAATGCAAAAAATAGAACAAAGAAAACAAACCTTACCAATATAAAATTAAATACCCACACAAATTTTATAAAAATGGAGATGAAAGAAAATCTCTTTAATCAGCAAGAGCTGAAAGAATGAATCATCAGTACAACTACGCTCCAGGAAAGGTTAAATGTTCTTCATGATGGAACATGGAAATTTGGACACATACGAATAAATAATGACTGTCAGAATGGTAAATATGAAATAGAAAATACCTTTTTTCTCACTAAAATCTCTTTTAAAGATAATTAGCTGCTTAGAGGAGAATAATACCAATGTACTGTGGTAGCATCGCATATGTATAAGGAGAAAAGGAGAACAAGCAGAAAACAAAGAGCAAGACCGCGAATTGAAATTCAGTGGGGTCAGCAATTCTACTAACTTAGCTACTTTTCTCTGTTTGCTGACACAAAATACATGACACCCAAAGTAAAAGGAGGAAAAGTTTATTTGGTTCACAGTTTTTAGAGGTTTCAGTACATAGTCGACTGGCCCCAAGGTAGGGTGATATGGTAGACACATTATAGAGGAGAAACTGTTCGTGAATGATAGACGGTAGTAAAAACAGCAAGCAGGAAACAGCAAGCAGCAATTGACCACACTAGCATTTTTCTGTCCCTTATATTGTATCCAAGCTACCCAGCCTTGGAAGCTAACACTCACACCAAGGGTAAAGAATACTTAATCCTATCCTTAACTATGACAAACCGATCAGTGGACTAATTTGGTACTTTCACGCCTTTGACACCAGCATCACATACTTAATCTCAGCATCACATACTCTAGATTCAGCCACTTCTTAGGCACTTACTAATTGCCTCTATCATTTAATATGTAAAGATACACATTAAAAATGGAAGGGTAGGCCAAGTAGTGACTTAACAAGAGTTTATTTCAAAATAAAAAGGGGCTGGGATATAGTTCAGTGAAAAGGTCCTGGGTTCAATTGCCAGGTTTGAAAAAAAAGATAGAGGAAGGATAGAAAACTCAATTTCAAGTAAGTAAGAATTGAAATTTTAAGGGACTGTATCAAGCAGACTGCAGTTAAGAAACACTATTAAGGATAGAATTGCATGTCTTAAACTGTGTAGATAGTTGCTGCCTGGAAACTCTCTGTGGACAATTTCATCAGTCATGGTGAATACTTTGCTTATAAATACTAATGGTCATCTCACTCATGTTTCTTCAGACAAAGGAAAATGACATCAGTGTATTTTTTTTTATGAAACACAATTTTTATTCCTAAAAGACAGCGAACACTCAAATATGCTCAATAAAATTGTTGAAAGTTGAAAAAAAGAATAGCATATGTCATAATAAGGGAGACAATTCATTAAGACTGCATAATCTTAAAAATATATAATTTATTATACATATACATTTGCCTAATAAAGGAGTTCTATGAAGCAAACAGTAACAGTTTAGAAAAAAAAAGAAATAAATTTACAATTTTAGTTGCAGATTTCAATACTCTTAGTAAATCATAGAGCAAGTAGAAAGTCTATTGATAAATGAGCGTTGAGCAGCACAGTCAACTAAGTTTCAGGGATGTGAGGAAGCAGGGAGAGATTGAGAGAGACAGAGACAGAGATCAGGGAGGTAGCACTGAATGTCAACTGATATTTTAAAAGAGTTATGAGAATATTGTGATTTTATGTCAATACATTAGACAATTTGAATTAAATGTTTGATTGCCTCAAAAGATATAGACTACCAAAACTTCCTCATGAAGAAATTGGAATAAAACTGGCTCTATAGCTACACAGTAATATGATCTTCAAATTCTGTCACTGTATACTCTTATAATGAAGGACCTCTGTGCATGCACAATAAATAGAATTTATTTGAACCTTTTTACACTGAAATGATTACCACATAAACTTCTATCTACATGTATATCTTCTTTGTTTTGAAGTAAGATTCACTTGTGAAAAATAAAACTATATTCAATACATTCTTTTTACTCAAAATGGTTTTTACCATTCTGAAATTTTCTGGAATGAATATTAAAGTAACTACTATTTGAGGAGAGAATGTCTCATCAAATTAGGAAATGTAATGTGATTTTAATATATTAAAGTGTAAATTCACATTTTCAATAATATGACATTGTATACTTAAAATGATACAAGTCTAATTAGTATATAAGGCAGATGGTCATTTGGCAATACACCAAAGTTATAATTTAAATAAAGACTTTGAAAATCCTGGTTAGAACCTTTCTTGTTTTCTATGGCATATGCTTT
>RJWT010024318.1:5738-16617 GCA_004365215.1 Cuniculus paca | reverse complement strand
AAAGCAAGGAATCCACACAACATCCTGCAGTCAGAGTTGGGACCCCTAGGAACTAGATGGGGCAGGTTTTGCCTGTGACTGGAGCTTATAGTGAAGGGTGCTCATTGTGAAGGCAGGATAGCCTTCAGGTATTTCCTCGGAGCCCCTCCTTCAAGGTGGCCTAGGGCTTTCATGATTCTGAGATCCTCTAGCCCTTCCTGCTCAGTCTAAGCTTTAAGTCTACAGCTTTAAGCTGCTGTAGGGCTTTCTGGTATACCCTGGGCTTTGGTGACACAAGGGCTTCTCCCACACTGGACACCAAACTGTTCTCTGTCCTTTGCCCCCTCTTCTGCTCATCTCTACTCTGGTCCCTGCAACTGTCCAGCACACCTTCCCATACTCCTGTCCCATCTCCACCTGGGCTCCTTGTCCTTTGAAGCAGGTCCAACACACTCTGGGTTGGAAGACAACCTGAGTTTGGAATGATAGCTGCAACATTCTTCAGGTATTCTTCAGCTGTCCCCCAAATGTCCCTCAGGTGCTCATTAATTGTAGCAACATTCTGTTTTTATTGCTGTGGTAGCATTCATAACTCCCACTATTTGCTTTCTATTCTCTGCCCTTTTTCCCTTTGAAAACCTCCAACCCTAGCTTTGAAAACTTCACTCATTTTATGGCCTATAGATTATAGTACACATGCTTAGCTAGCAATTAGACTTTAAACAGTGAATAAACTCTGGCCAAATCTCCAAAGGCCTCCTTCTCTGAGGAGGCCATGAAAGCTATGAAAAGGGGAACAAACGGGTTTATCTCAAGGTGACCAAACTGCCTGGTGCCCACAGTCTGTGTGTCAATTAACCAGATGTGTAAGAAAGTCTTACACATTCCAAAGCAATGATAGTGCTGCAAAAGTTGGTATCCATGGTAACCCCCTGAGCCTGTAAACTCATACAGGGTTATATAAAGAAAGAGAACAAAGGAATCATCACCAGTCAGCAGTTCTGATGGCCTGAGCTGACTGACTGCTGCAGCTGAAGTGAAACAAATCTCACTTGTTTCTGGAATCTCGGTGTCCCATGGGTAATTTTCTTAAACACACCTTTACATTGCCATTATAAACAGGTGTATGGAAAATTAATGTGAGGTTTATTTTATTGATATAGTTTAAATTTTACCTGGCAGTTAAATCATTGGTTTTAATTAAGACATTTTGGGTTAAGCAAACACTTGCTATTTTATGCTTTGCAAAATCTCATTGCTGAGAGTTAAAAACGTAGAAATTACAAACACTTCCTGAACCTTTTTACATATGCAAAAGAGTCCATATAAAGGAACTAACTGATTCTGACTTGAGGCATTGTTAGATCTTTGATGCTTACTAATCAGAGGCCTGAGGATACCACCACCACTGAAGCACCCTTCAGAAGCCTTTTGAAGCATTCTGAGGATTAATGAGTAAATGCATGTAAAGTATTTATATAAATATATGCAAATTAAATATATGTAAAGTTTGTATATGCTTACATACATGTAAGTATATGTATAGTGAGTGAGTATATATGAAGGAGTAAGTATGTGTGCAGTACCTGGCACACAGCACGCACTCACCACAAGCTCCTCGTAACTTTTTATTGTTGTTCCCATCATTCTTCTCAAATCTTTCCCTTTCTCCATTTAACCACTGCCAATCTGTGGTTTTCATGATCTGTTCCATGGAGGGAGGGAGAGACTTTAGAATGATGTCAATAGCTTCGTAGATATTTCCTCCTTTAACCCTGAGGTTGGCTAGGAGAGATCTCAGGTGTCCCTGGAGATGGAGGTTGGAGTCTAGGATTCTGAAGTAGTTGAGATATCCTTCCTGAGGTCTTGAGGTGGAAAGAGTCTGGGAAGGGCTGAGTGGGCCTGTGTTGTTAGTCATTACTGAGTCACATTGAAGAGCAGGAAGGCAAGTGGAGGGCTTGCTAGGAGGCCACAGGAGGGTCAGGGCAGACATGGGGAGATGGGGGTGAGGGACAGGAGGCAGCCTGGGGTATAGTAGTCAGCAGGTTTTTGAGGACCTCAGGGAAAGGATTCAGAGTTAGAATTGGAAAGAGCTGCTTGATGGCAGTGGGCCAAAGCAGTGACTTAGGGATGAAGCATGAGGACTGGAGAGGCTACCCTAGGTAGCCATTCTTTCAGGAAATAGTTGAATAATGTGTCCTGTGCCTCAGGGAAATGGCATTCTCAGGCCAGCATTCTGCACTATTACATCATTGAACCTAGGTGTGTGGCCCTTCTAGATGTGAGAGGCAGTGGGTGAGTGGGGAGAAGTAGAACCAGGTCAGATTGGATGGGACCTGGGTGATACCTAAGTGTAATCATTGCTGCAGCCAGAGCTGTGACTTGAGGTCATACTCAAACCATTAATGTCTATTTCATCCTTTTCCAAAGAAGAAAAAGTCTCTTTTGATGTGAAACACTCTAGTTTTGTACTTAATTAGAAATGTTTAGGAGAAGAAATGAGTTAAATTTTTATCTATTTTATAATTTGTATCATTTTTCAAAAAAATAGTTGTTCCTTTTAATTCATGGAATGCCCCACCCCATACACTATAGTATGTATTCATTTAGGAGAGGGCTGCAGTTCTGAGGTTGAGTCTGGTAAATCAGATCTGCATCTACTTCCTTAATTATATAAATGTAATGAAGCAAGAGAGCCTTTATTTTTGTTTAGAAGTAGTGCATGCATCACTTAATAATCATTGCTTGAGGACATATTATTTATCAGCATCATGTTGGAGAGTACTGAAGAAGTAAGTACTCACATGGTAAACAATTCCTAGGTGGCAGGCAAGGTGGCAAAACAGGCCAAGCCACAGACAGGCAGGACTCCTGTCAGTAACTCAGGACTTTTGGATGTAGAGTCTTGTGAGACCTAGATCCCAAAGACTTGAAACTTTATTTGTCATTCTATTTTGAATACTGATTTTTGGACACTGCCCTGATGGCCTAAGAGATCAGATAGCATATGTGGCCAGGACTGGAGCACTGTCATGGAGGACTGTCAGCACCTTTTGGGCACTGATGATAGTACTTGTGGAATATGTCAAAGAGGGAATGACTAGGGACTCATAAGGTCACCCTCTCTTGGTAGCTCAGACTTTTTGGATAGAAAGTCAAGCACTGGACACATTAGGTCTGATCCTGTAAAAGGGGTGTTGACTATGTTAGAGATGTTGCATTTTAAAGGATTTGCACCTACCACCATAGAAAAATAAGAGTTAATAAGAATAGCTAACACTCATGTGTGCCTGCTGAGTGCCAGGCACAAAGCCTACCTGTAGTTTATTTTCATAGCTATAGGGGTGGTCTTCTAACTTCATTTAACAGACAAGGAAAGCAATACAAGGAGACTTCTGGAACCTAATTAGAGGGCCCACGCTCATGCAACTAATGGCCTGTGTATGTAATTGGAAAATGTATTCCTGTCCTCTTTCATAATACATTTTAATATGATAGACATTGAGTGTGCCCAGAAATCAACACTGAAAACTTCTCAGCCCCAGGAATATAGTCCTCCTGACACATTCTACTGGGAAGCTAGTATGCCAGTAGACTCTGTTCCCTGGGTTGCAATGAAGTGGAGACAAGTGCTTGTGTCAGGCAAGTGCTGGTTCAGTTGGAGAGACAAGAGAGTCTTTAAAATGCACTATGAGAGTAAGGCTGTCAGGGTGGGAGCAGCATGAATATAAGTGAGACAAGGCAGTGAGTGCAAAGGCTCTGGATCAGAAGTGTTCTCATTATGTGGAGTTCCTAGAGGGGAGGCTGGCAAAGGATGGAGTGATGGGGACCCACATCACAGGGGGCCTCGAGCCATGTCCAAAGAGGCTGCTAGCTAGACCTGAGGCTTTTGAAATATATTTCCAGCTTGAAACATCTAAATACAAACATGAGTTCCTCTCTGACCTCCAAGCGAATTTCTCTTTATCTGGATAAAAACCCAGGAGGGAAGACTGAGGCCAGCCAACCTGACCTTAGGATCCAAGCTTCCAGTGGCATTCAAGACTTCTGGTCACCCAGTATGCCTCATGAATAGGGCCGTAGGTGTCCATGTGGGGCCCTGGCCCGGTGATGAGTGACTCTAATGAAGAGAGTGTTCCCAGTCCATGTCCTCAAACTCACACTGTCTCCACAGATGGGGAACTAGGAGAGGCTCTGCTATGGAGATAGAGTTCTTACTTCTATTCAGAGTAATAGCAGGCAGTTTGCTGTTCTCTTGTTTTTTCTCATTTCCTCTGTTCTCTCCCAGGCTTATAGTGGAAGGAGGATGTGAAATTAGGTTGAAAGACGCTGGGAGCCGTTCCTGCCCTGGAAAAAGACCCTAGAGAGACTTACTTGCCTGATTGGGGCATGCTGAAATGTTGCAACTTCTTTTCATGCCTTAGGCCCATGCAGAGTTCCCCAATAAGGTAACAAGTCATTGAACTGACTCTCTGAGCTGTTCAAATGTCTATTTAAAGTTACAGACAGTTGAAAGGTGGTGGTGGGTGGTAAGGTTGTCATGATTTACCCAGGGATGGGTTTGTGTCAGTACAAGTGTGAAAACACATTTCACAGCTGAAGAGTGAGAGGATTAGACTTTAGCACAGATGATTACAATTCAGGTATGAACTTAAATTTTCTAAAATACATGCCCATCAGCAATACTGGAACTTAAAAGAATATTTTAGAAAATTTAAGTTCATACTTGAATTATAATTTGAATATATCATATATTTTTTATTTTATAAACTGTATTTTAAAATGATAATCACATTCATATACTATTTTTTCTCTATTATGATTTAATAAAGTCCATTAGTGTAAACACAGGGCTTATGAAAATGTAAATGTCTTAATTATAGCTTATGATTCTCTAATTTAAGAAAATAACATTTATGTATATAGTACTTATTTATTATATAAGTACTTTTTTCTCAGAAACACAATCAAACAAGTGGCTCCCAGGATCTGTTCCCAGTGAGTTTTTGAAAGTAGTTGTGAATATAAAAGAAATGTAGTACTAACTGTAATTTAATTTGACACCTACAAATAACCCCAAGTAGTTCAGAACAATATAACTCATGTTCATGCACCACATGTAATCACCTGGATTATTTTCTTTGATAATGATGCTCCTTTGGAATGCTGCAGAGTTCCCAAGTGTTTCTAAATGAAATGAAAACTGAATATTTTTAAGAAGTCTTTTCTTAGGAAACCACTGTGTTGTAGTCAGGGGTTGCAAGAACAATTACATACATGACACAGAATTTATAATATTATTTTATGATGGTCACCCAGAGTTAAATACAAAGAAAGTGCAAGAAAGCTGTCCACAACACTAAAGACCTAGAAAATCTAGCCAAGGGCCTGGATCTCATAGCAATGTCCTGCATGAGTCCAGCTGAAAATGTACAGCCCATGACGATGCCTCCCATGAGTTCAACTGGAGGTCTAGAGCCCACGACAATGGCTCATGCAAGTCTATTTTATGGATTTGCACTGGGAAGGCCCAAAGGTCAGTGGTGCAAGGTAGAAAGTCTGTGCCAGTGGGGTGAAGGATCTGTGCCAGTAGGTTGAGGGTTCTATACTGGAGCCAAGAAGCAACACTCAAAATAAGGACCAGGGCTACCCTGAAAAGTACCACAGCCATCCTCAGTGACAATGCGGTCTCGAGCTCCTCTGATGATGAGAGAACTGTCAAATACATGTCAGGAAGCCAGCGTGACAATCTCCTGGAGATTGAACAGCACACATCTTCCCCTCTGGAGCCAGGAAGCGGTGCTCAAAGTAAGGACCAAAGCTCCCCCAAAGTGAACCGCAGCCACTCAGTGACAAAGTCCCTAGCTCCGCCGATGATAATGGTTGAATTCATATTAGGGAAGCCAGCATGACAAGTTCCTCCAGGAGAACCAATGACTCCAAACAACGACACTTAGGAGAACCCACAACACCTCACTCTTCCTCTCCACATCTCCTTTTATGCTTGTAATTTTCCTCAGATGGGCCATCTGCACTCAGCACCATGTCTACTTAATTCAGCTGGTGTTAAGTTGACCACCAGTTTTTAATCCATAACACATTGGTTCTAAACAGGCCTTCTCATCTAACCAATGCACGCTGAACATGGACGCAGAGAGGATTTATTCTTGCGTGGAAACTGGCTGATATTTGAGGTGAATAGAAAAGTTGATATCGAGTATCATTGGGGAAAAGAGCTGGGGAAAGGCAGGATACCCTCCCTAGCTAATGCTTTATTTTTACACTTTTCTTCTTGGAGGGATTTTTTTTTTCCTAAACATTTCCTGTAAAGATTTTTTTTTTTGAACTTTGCCTTCAAGAAACCTAAAATTGAATTTCAGCTTTACAGCATCTTTACCAAGGAAGCCTGAGGTAAAGGTTGCATTAACCTGTTTGTAACATTCAAATGATACATGTAAAATGTCAAGGGGTGTCTGTGGAAATGAGGGTGGAAACATCTAAGGTGCTGGCAGAAACAAACTCTGAGGAGACTCGATCTGTGTGCAGTGAGATAGCAGGTGTTCTTTTCACGTGGAAGGCACATCCTGAGTCCAGCCGGGTGACATGAGAGCACAGTTCATTTTCTCAGATGCTTACAAGAAAGGTGTTGATGCCACGTAGAGGACCTGGGTTACCTTTGGCTGTAGTGTTTGTCCAGGAAGGTGTTTGCAGAGCCCGAAGCCTGAAGTACAGATAAAAGTTGCCTTGGCCCGGTGACCTGTATCCTTGAATGGGAAAAGGGCTCCATTGCTGTCCCATGGAGGATGGAAGGCGGAGAGCGGGCCTGGGTTCTTACTGTTCTAACACTTGCTGCAGATGAATTTCAAAGTCAAATCCTATTTCCTCTGGTAGGTTTCCACTCTGTTAAACCCCTCTAAGAAATTCATGAGAATTAAGAAGGCTTCTGTTTGGCAGAGGTTATTGTAAAATAGGAAGAAACATAGGTTGATTAATAACAGAAGAAGCTGAACTTATTCCAAAGGAATATATTTCTTAAAACCAATTTGTATTAGCAGCAGGAGGTATCTTTCTTAGTTATGGTATTTTGAGATTTTGTTTTCCTATTTCTTTTTTTTTTTAATTTTATTTTAAAGAGGATAAAACCAATCAAAACAAACCAGTATAAGTGATACAGGACTTCAAAACATTACAAAATCAACAATAGTTATCATAATACCTTTTGATGTCTTCAAAATAGCTGCGGATAACTTCTTCGGACATAGTAAAAATCAAACAGAACAGCGTAGAATAGAAACAATACAAACAAGACAATGAATGTAATTAAGGACTTCAAAACAAGCCAGCAGTAAATTCAAAGTTACTACCATAATATATCTTGCTATCTTTGAAATAGCTGCTCTTGCCGTCAGATTTAACATAATCAAATAAAACAAGAGAGTAAAACTCAACCCAACAAAACAACAGAAATGATGTAAGACTTCAAAACAAGACCATAGAGAATCAACAATGGCTACTACCTTCAGAACGAGATCCCCCTCCTAGATGCCAAACTGTACACCGCTATCCTCTGAACAGATGATCAGATCCATAGGCCCTAGACCTGCATTGTCAGTGAAACACCAAAGCACCACAGGCATCCAATTGCATTTCACCTTGATAGCTGTCATCAGAACCTGTGTTTCTCCAGATAAGCTGGTCCCTTATGGGAGGGAAGATTGGTACTTTTGTTTGCCAGCCCACACACCAGAAGGGACTGGAGTCTGGCTGTTCCCAGTCCAGCGGAGGCCCGCGCATGGCGCTGGTTCCCAGACTGGGCTTGCTTGCTCTTGTTTTCCTATTTCTAAGAAAGCAGTCCAAATATGTTGTTGAATTTCAGAATTAATCTGCAACCATTGCAATAGTGGACTATCCAGTCTATCTTGCTTTTCTTTCAAAAGAATTTTAAGTTTTCTTGAATTTTATTCAATTTCCCAAAAGAATTAGTTACAAAGAAATAAAAAGATTTTGTTTAATCTTAAGTCACATAGACTTCATTGTTAATGGAGAAAAGTTACCAACTGGAGATACTGAGATTTTCTTACTGTAATAAAGCTGAAAAATAGTTTATGGGAAGAAATTACATTAGATTTACTCTTACTTACTGTTCATGCCATGATATTAGTAAGCAATTAATTCTATTTTCTTATAAATGTCTAAAGTTATTTTTAAAATATTTTCACTATATGCTCATGAGTATGTATAATAGCTTAACTAGCCTACAAGTATGTGTGGAAATATCTTTTGTACAGCCCTTTCTGTTTTGTTTCTTTGTTTTCTAACTTGTGAAGCAGTGAAAACATTTTTCAATTCCATTAAATTATAATGCGAGTCTGGAGAAACCTAATGCAATGGTCCATGCAGCATGATTTTATTATAGAGGACAAGTCCCAAAGCAGCCATCAAGTTGTCCTGAGTCTTCCTTAACTCTAATGTAGACAGTCCTTTATAGTTTCCAAGGGTCTGTTTGTAACCAGTGTCACTTGAGCCTCACAAAAATGCCGCTGAAGGAATGAGCATAGCAAGCAGGTGAATGATCTCCCCAAACTGCTCACTGTATCAGTGGTAGAGCCTGGTCAAGAGCTGTCTGCCTTTGGCTCCTAATGTTATCTTTTTCCCACGGGACAGGAAGTGGTTAGAGCTGATAGGCCAAATCTGTTTTTGCAAGTTGATAAAGGCCCTGGCAGGTAAATCCCAATTTGAATTTTTGTTTGGGAAGTGCCATTCACGTTGAAAGGTTTAGTGCATAGAGGAATTACCTGGGAAACTTGGAAAGGACTAGGGCTCAGGTCTCACCAGAAATACTGGTTTATTGCCCTGGGAATGGTGTGGGTTGTTTAAAACTTCCATCGAAGCCAGGTATGATGGCACATGCTTAGAATCCCAGTACTTTGGGAGGTTGAGGCAGAAGGATCACAAATTTGAGCCCAGTCTGTGCAACTTAGCAATTTAGTGAGGTCCTGTCTAAAAACAAAATAAAAAATAAAATGAGCTGCAGTAACAGCTCAGTGGAAAGGCCCTGGGTTCAATCTCTAGGACTGAAAAAAAAAAAAAAACCCACAAACCTTCCACTATAAAGGTCATGTACTGCCAAGATGAAGAGCTTCACTGGGAGAGGGAACAGTTCATATGGAGTGTGGGAATTTACCCAAGAGGGGGACCCTGGAAAAGATGGTCCCAGAGTTCCTTTTTCCAAAAAATATGAATGGCAGGAGTTTTCTAACATTCTAGTCTGTCACTAACTTGTGCTCTCCCTTAACCAAGTTTCTGGACTATACAGTAGGGATGACAATCCAGGTTGCTGCATGGATCATACAAAGTAATAGTTTTGGAGTCTCTGAAACTTGTAACCTCTGTGTAACTATAAGGTGTGCTTATGTCTTGTATACTATCAATGTTCTATCTAATAAATGTTGACCAAAAGTACTTATTTCAAGTTAGCATGAGTTAAGAGTACAAAGTTGAAAAAAGAGCAAGTCTCATTATTATTCCTCAAAAGACCTCAGGGTAAGTGGGAGAACTAACATGTACATAACTAACTACTTTACACATCATATGTATTAGCACATTGATGGGTACGAAGTTCAGTGAGTTTCCTAGAAAGCTTTATCTGTGTGCTAACACATCATACACACATGGGTGATTCTTGCTCTGGGCTTGAAGAGAAAAGCAGAGCTCTTGGAATAGGGAAGACAGTGCTAGAGGGAGGTGATGAGAATGTGCCTTTGGGTTCAAGGCTCTGGCATGGGTTGCTTTGTAGAAGTAGATGAGGATCTTTGAAAATATTCTCTTTGCATTATGGATGCTGGTGATCTTTTAAGTATTGTGACGATCCCTTCATGTCTGCTAGTGACTTAGGATGGAAAGTTAGAGCAGCCTGGTGAAGACTATCACATGATGACCATGCCTAGGGAAATGAGGTGATTTGTCCATGCACTTCCTCTGGATTAGCTAGCTCTCCTAGACAAGAGCAGAAGAGAAGGCAGGCAAGAAGCCATTGAACAAGGGGGCACATTGCACAGACTTTGGACTCAGGGTTGTGATCTCAAATTCTAGTTCTACTACTTCCAGATGATGTTTTGGGGATGCTGATGGGCTTCTGTAAGAATCTTTTCTCACGAAATGATGATGAGAGCACTGATGTGGCAATTAGTGAGAAAAGGCAGCTAAATTTCCTAGCATGCATCTGTGAATGTTGAATCAATTCCACGTTGGAGAATGCTGTCAGCAGAAGATGGATAGGAGTTGGAGCACCTTCAACAGGGTGATTCCTGGAGCTTGTATTCTAATTTTGGAATATAAAGCACTGAAACCAAGGGAAGGCTGAAAAATTAGGCTTCAGAAAAATATGACGGAAGAGGTGGAGCCTCAGTACAACAGAAAAGTTAGGTGGAATAAGGAGGAACTAGAAGCAAAAGTAGAAGCCATGGTATTGAAGAATAGAATTTCCAAGATCAGAGTTTCAGTCAGCAATTAAGCAAGCACTGACCCTTCTAATTGTCTTTATTTTAGGTCTTGACATTTTATGTTGTCAGTTTATGCAACTTTTTAATTTTAAAAATTCTCTTTTTTCAAAAGAAATTATGTTTATTGATGAGGCTCTGGTCATCTTGAAAAGTGATTTGGAAGTGTATCTAGAGCAACCAGCAAAGTTCAAATTACTTACAGTCGAAATGGTTTTCTAGATTTCAAGGACTGCAGAAGTGAAAGAATGTAAGTGCTCCATTTCTTAAGTAAAAACTCTAAGTGGTACACTAGGGTGGATTCAGGTGGAGGTGGAAAAGGGTAAGAAAGCAAATATTGCACTTTTCCCAAGAATATAACATCTAAAGATTTCATTAAGGAAAGCAAAAACCACAAGTGT
>RJWT010024317.1:0-16522 GCA_004365215.1 Cuniculus paca | reverse complement strand
AAGAGAAACACTGGGCCCCCTGACTAAGAAAAGGGTGCCTGATGAGTTGGTTTTTTGGGACTCATTTCACTGTCTCCAGCTATGCAGGAACTCAGAGGCCACTGTAACTATGATCCAAGGGCATCTGGCTACTGTTCATACTGGTGGCAGACCTTGGTGTGATCCAAGAGATGCTGGTTTTACCATCATGAAGAATTTAAGAGTTGTGGGGTCATGGAGGATTCCACTCAGATTTCAAAGAAATATTTGGTGAGCCAGGTCATATGCCTTTGTTACGGCAAGGCATGAAGTTATGGGAATGAAGTCAAAGATGTGGTGTCTCCTGGAAGGTGGAGATGCAAGAGATATGGAATATCTACAGAGGAAAGTTGCAGGACATGAGAAAATGCACCTCAAGAGAGATGCAACATGGCCTACAACTAGCAAAATCATAGAGTTATAACTCCCTAAGTCATCTGGAATTCACATTTCACCTCCATGTGCCCTATAGGATTTAATGTTTGCCCCACTGCCTTTTAGTCTTGCTTTGTTTCTATTCTTTTCTATTCTCTTATTCCTCTCTTTTGGAATGGGAACATTTACCCTGTGCCATTGTACCTTGGGATGATGTAACTTGCATTTTATTTTTTACAGATATTAATAGCTAAAAGTTTGCCTGAGCCTCAGAAGAAACTTGGACTTGGACTTTTGAACCATTCTGGAATGTGGAGACTTTGAGGAAGGGATTATTGCATTCTTGGTTGCACACAGGATATTTGTAATGAGCTAGATGGAATTATTAACTTGTTGTATTTATTTGGAGATTAAGTGTGATTTAGAGAAATGTGGTAAGGCTGACAGGTTGACAAAGGATGAAATGTAGTGATTCAGATTAATTGTGTCAACTTCATTTGCTAGGGAACCCACAAAGGGATTAGTAAAGCAAGCTTCTGGGTGTGTTGAGCTTCTGGGTGGGTCTTAAGGAGGTGACCTTGGTACTATATCTCATGACTGCCTCTCTGGTAATGTTCCCTTCATTCACTTCCTGGCCATCACAAACTAAGCATCATTATTCTGCCATGACAACCATGCAAGATGCTTGGAACGACCTAACCATGGACTTATTCTACTAAAACCATGAACCAAATTAAACCTCTTTTCTTGTTTTTTTTTTTTTATGAGCAGAATACATTTATTGAGAGAAAGAAAGCTTCTGTCTGAGAGACAGACAGAAAGGGTCCTGAGTGACTCGCATCCCCAGTTGTCCCTGATTTGGTCAATTTTACCTGAACAATTAATCTCATTGGTTGACCATAGTTCTGTCCCACCTTATGCCCATTTGCCTTGTGAGTTCCCAGTTTTCCCCATCTTGAACCCATCTCACCTCACGGTTTTACTCTATAAAAGTCCCTAGAAATGACAGTCTTTGGCAACCTCTTCTCTTTTAAAGTGTGAATGTTGGGTATTTTTTGTCAGTGATTAGAAAGTCAAAAAATACAACTCATATTTACAAAACAGTTGCTTTCAAAGTAAAAGCACTTTGTACTCAACAAGGTTATACTCAGTATCTCCTAGGTCTCTAGCTTTATAGCAACTTTTGAAGTACAAAAGTGAACAAAATGCTCTCTTTGCCCAAATTCCTCATTAAATGTTAGTGTGAGATATTAGAATGCAAAACATAATTATAGTCAGTCTAAAATATAATGATAATTGATTATACACCTTACTAATACTTATAACTATATATAATAGAATATATATACATACTCTTCATAATAAACACTTTTCTTATTTTTTATTGTAATTCTGAAACCTACCACTGAGGAAAGCACTATTATTATCATTATTTTAAATACAAGATCTCAGTTAAAACACAGGGAAATAAAAATAACATTCAATGCAACAAAACTGCTTAAAGATGGCATTAGGATTTGATCCTAGACAATCTGGCTTGAAACCATTTGCTATTAGCTATCACAATACAACACAGAAGAGGAGGTGACCCATCACATCCCAGAGAAAGTAACACACAAGGAAGTTTTGACAGATAAATAGAATTAGTAAGGTCAATGTAGATATGGAAAAAAGGAATGGATGTTTGTTGCAGGAAGAAAGAGAAGCATGGGAAAAGGCACAGAAACAGGACAGATTCTGAAAACTAAAAGTTGTTTTGTAGTTCTAAAAGAATGAGAGAAGAAATAGTGAATGATGCAGCTAGAGAGATGAGTGATTAAATGAACCTGTAAAGACTTACATAACATTCTGAGGAGCTTAGATTCAACATTAAAGCTAGAAAGAAACAGGGAGGTTAGGAGAGAATGCAAAGTGCTTGTATTTGGATTTTAGAAAAATTACCATATCTATAATATGGGAAATAAATGGGAGTTCAAGACTATCTGACACAAGGAGATCATTATTTCCTTGTTGCACTACCCAGCCACGAATAGATTGGGAATTGTTGAGGACAGCAATTATAGAGGGAGGGGATGGGTGCAAAAGAAATCTCAGAGGAAGACCAACAGAGTTGAACAGTCATAGGAAAGTGAGAGTAGTGGCTGATCAGATTGACTTCCAGGGCACACCGGGGCAACTGGGCAGATGGTGGTGCAATTGGTAATAATTAACAATGAATAAACCATATTCCTTTTATTGAAGGCAGACGTTAAGGTTACTTTTGAAAGTGAAACAAAAATAATGAACCATTTTAAGCAGTTTGAAAGTCAATTCAAATACAATCTTGTTAACATAGTTATCAAGAAAATAATTACAAAACTGCAAGGGAAAAAACATCATCACTGTGCAAAAATAATTCCTCTTACATTGTGTTAATCATCATTATGTAATGGGTTTATTTCTCTCCTTTTTGAATATCTGCATTAAATATGATATCCTTAATATCTTTATTCACAAAATAAATATAGTGTGTCTCTAATACCACAATCATCCACTGCAGCTTTTTGCAACCATAGTTCTAGAAGCGATTCCTTTTTCCATTTATGGAAGTTCAGATTCTTCTCAAATTAGGAGTTTTAAATGAACATCTAACATAGTCACGTAAGTTTCTAATGAACCTTAATATGGAACCATGAGGAATGAAATTTAATAATCACTGTACCATGAAGATCAAGAATTTTCAGTGTGATTCTATTAAATATTTTCCTATTATAAGCAAAATTTAGTTCATTTTGCTTCTAGAAGAAATGAATATAAAACCTGGGCAGAACTAATCATAAGAAAACTTATCCATCATTTTATTCACAATTATAGGAAACAATGACTAATCAGTTATTTGATTGATTTTAGGGATGTGTATTCTCACAGGAGACAGAAAATTTAATAAGCATTATCTTTCAATGATACAGATGAAAAATGTCTTCAAAATATAAGAGAGGGTGTGGACGGTGAAGACAGAAACAACTAAAAACCAAACACCAAACAACCAATTCACATTGAATTTAAGCAATGAGTGATACTTTACCCCTTCCCAGAAAGGTTCAGATCTTCAGGCTTCTTCAGGTTCAAAAGATACTAATTTTCTAAATATAAGCCTAAAACACCAACTCCAAAATTATAAAGAGCCTCCAAATCATCAGGCTTAGAATACAGGATTGATTTAATCAATCAATGAAATCATTAAATCATTTCAAATAATATTAGTACTGTGATTTGTGCAAAATGGATGTTTATAACCACAAAATGAAATCAACAGATACAAACTATTTTCACGTAAGAAGAAAGCTAGTGATTAATATGTGTGTGTGCTTGTGTTTGTGTGTAAAGTTCACACACACAGACACAAGTGTTCTTTATCCAAGATTGTTTTCAAACTCAGTTTTCCCTTAGGGGCCTAAATTTCTCCTGTAGTGAAACTTACCATAGTCAGTTAATTAATGAAACTGCTCCTGGCACCTCTGCCTGAAGACTTTTCCTGTACCACTATGGGAAGTAAAAAGCATAACCCAAGACAGTTCTGTGTTGCCCAGAAGACTTATTCAAAAATAGTTGGGTTCAGCAAAACAAAACATCAATAGACAAACTGTCACGTGGATTTTGTAATTAAAAAAAGAAGATCTATGCATATAATTTGCAAATTGAAAGCAGTTCTTCAGTCATGAGAGACTAAAGAAATGCAATATTTAACCTGATTGATAATTCTAAAAAACTAAATCCTATAATTGAAAGGTAATACCAATGAATTCTAGATTCTGCACTTCTCTGAAATTATGAAGCAATTTGTTATATGCAAGACAATTGATTCTAAAAAAAATCCATAAGAAATGAAGAAATTTTGAACTGCACAAATCTTTGAGTATATGGTAAGGCATATATTATTTTGAGCAAACAATAAGCACACAGGAGGAAAGATTCTTTTATTTCCAAAATAATTTGTTTGATTAAAAGCTTCACATATCTTAAAATACTTCTATTATAATTTACTCAACTGAAATTTCATTTACATGTATAATACTACATTTAGCAAAATAAAATAAGCCTACCTCCCCCTCAATCATTTGTGAAAAGGAAATCTTAAACACATTCAAAGAAAAATGAACTACTTGTAACATCAAGAGATTATGTATTTCAATATGAGATTAGAATTTTCCAAAGTGAGTCAAATTTGAATCAAAATAAGTCAATTCTGGAAAAATGAAGGTATAGTCAATGGCAATGAGAGAAATCAGAAGAAACTGAAGATGCCCAGATCTCTCCCCTTTTAGGAGGGATCTAAAGCATTCTTAGACTTTGAATCTTATTTGTTGCTTTTGGCTTTTTCCCTGAACAAGTCAACCACTTCTTTATCCAAATATCTCTTTAGCATTAAATATGTAAACAGTTAATATTATACCACCTCAGTCCCCCTGCCCCCAACTTTTTATTAAAATGAGCGTGGAGAGCAAGTGACGCTTCTGATAGGAGTTTGCCTGTCACTACAGTGTAGTAACAGACAGTTACAAATGTTGGCAGGGATATGAATTGCTTTGTAATAAGAATCTGTCTCTTGCAAGGCAGGCAGAGTTACACAAGTTGTACATCCAGCCTGAATTGTCCATATTGAAATGCAAAAGCTGGTGGGATGCATGGAGGGATATTTAGTTTTCTTAAATAGCTGCAGTTTTCCATGGGGCCAAATTTTACAGATGTACCATTGGTAACAAATTTAGACAACTTTACTTATATCAGTTGTGTTTTACAGGGAGAAGCAAAAGAAAATTAAGACTCTTGAGTCTTGAGGTGCATATACCAAATCATTTTTCCCAAAGTAGGTCTGCAAAACAGTATACTTACAAAGATAATTTCTATGATCTGTTATAATCCTACAAAAATCATTCTATATTTTTAATTTTGCATATTAAAGGTTACAAAATATTTTAATGTACATATTTTCTGTGGTCTTAAAAGATACTGTGGCACAGTCCAGAGGGAGAAAAAGGGGTTGTATATTATTTCGTTTTGTTTGAGTTTATTGTCTGTAAATGTATGAACAACCATTTCAAAGAACGCAAGAGACACTAGGGTAGCCATTATTAATCTCCTGTTGTTATGTTTTGAAGACCTGTATTGCTTGCAGTGTTCTGTTATGAAATGCTATGTTGTGTTTGACTCTACTCTGTTTTGTTTTGCTTTGCTTTGTTTTGTTTTGTTCTATTCTTTTTAAAATAAAAAAAAATACTGTGGCACAGTCCAGAGGGAGAAAAAGGGGTTAAACAAAGTACCTAGATATAGATAGTCTACAAATAGTCATGTGATCACAGGTAGAAATACGGGTTCTTGGCCAAGTCACCTTACTTTTGTAGGCCTCCTTTATCCTGTACAAAAATAAGAGTATCAGGTAGAAAACAACTAAGATTCTATGTAATTTTTACATTAGGTTGTTCAAAATAGGATAGCTATTACACTCATTGATTCTATTTCATTGTTTTACACTATAAGAACAGAAAGCTCAATGAAATTGACTGATGTGGCCAAAAGTGTTGTGGTCAAAAAATGTTTCTAAAGAGCCGGGGATTTAGCTCAGCAGCATAAGCACCTGCCTGAAAAATGTTTCTAATAAGTATCAACCTTATCTTCATTCCTGAACACTTGGACATAGTCTGTAGTAAGCTAGTCACCATTTCATAGAGCCAGTAACAGCACCAGCGAACAGGGCCCTTACTTCTAAATTGAAAGATTTTGTAACTGAAACTACAAGATACTATATTTCAGATAAATAGCAATTTTTAGTATGAGGTAGTCCCATTAATATTTGGAACATAGCAATATTTTGAAGCACTAACAATTTGTCTAAAATTCAAACTTAACTGGTCATATGATATTTTCTCTGGCCACCTGATACTTTCTAAAGGAAAATATTAGATAGTTCAGGCAATATTAAGGTACCTGCTCCTCCCACTTCAACTCTAAATCTACATTTGTATCCTAAACGCTAAACTGCCAACACTAAACACTAAACATCTAAACACTAAAACTTCTCCACTCTGTACCACATCCTCCCTCCTGAATATTGGTCCTCAGAAAAGGAGTTAATGCCTGCCTATGCCTTGGCTGTCTTCAAAGATCTGTCTCTCTTCTGTCAGTCCTACTTGCACAGATATCAATTCTGCTCCTGTCCTTCGTCTATTACAGATTCCTCCATTTGATTCCTCCTTTGCCTAACACTGTATTATTCTTGCAGTGCAGTCCTGTATTTTAATCTCAAAAACAGACCTCTCATTCCTGGATTCTTAACGTATAGGTTGAACATAGATGGATTCTGGCCATCCATATCAGAATTTAGATCATATCCCTGGTGTAGGAATTGTACATACGGTTTTCCTCCTGCCACATCCTACTGCCAAGTCTTTGAAAGCCTCCAAATATTATCCCTCACTCTTAGTTTGATCCCCTGTCACTGTCAGTGTTCTGCAGACTAACACAATACAGTGTGTGGCACAGAAAGGAATTAATCCAGAAACTGGTTTTATGTAAAATGGTGCTTATCTTCATAGTTGGCTAGCATTGTTCTCTCCAATATTGCCATCACCAGTCACTTCTATTAAAGTTAAAACTAAAATAAATAAAATAAAAATTCAGTCCCTCAGTCACACTACCCCTTTTCAAGGGCTTAGTAGTTACAAGTAGCTCATGACTACCATATTATCAGTATAGGTTCATTTCCATTGTTATGGGATGGGGAGAGTGGCTTTGGATGATTCACAGCCATTAAATTTCTCCTGCACTTCATTTCTGTTACTTTTACATTATAATAATAAATAATTACACAATTCATTATAATCCAGAATCAGTGAGAACCTTGAGCTTATTTTCCTGCAACTAGAGGAGCCCATGGTGGGGAACGAGGAGACATGGTGACACCAAAGTGTTGCTCATGTCCAGTCTACTATGTAATCTCATTTTGGTTGCTGTCACTGAAAAATAAAACTTCCTAATGAAGGTAGGACATTAGAAATAGAAGCAGGTCTTTCAGTGTTTTTGAGATAACCTCAAGACATTCTACCTTGATCTCAAGCAGTTGATCCCCTTCTAGCATAGACAGTCATTTCTCCTGGATTATTCACAAATCCATAATCTCCTAGTTCAGGGGTATTTTGTTTCTTGGAAGTAATGCTTGAACTCTTTCAAAAGCTGATATATGTAATCATGCAAAAGTTGAGAGAAAGAAGGCCCTACTTCTATGTCTTTTAAACTCTCTAGTAATATTTTAAACATGTCAAATTCCCAGTTTTCACACTGCATCCCCATAATCCAATAGGACTTTGAATGCAGTCACTTTATCTGCTGAATTAAACATAGTTGTTGTTCTCCCCCAAAACCACAGATTCCGTTCACTGAGCAGTTTTGCAACCCATTCTGCATCATTGAAATGTGTTGCTAATGTTGAATGTTTTTGCAAAGAAATCTCTGATGTGACTTTCACAGTTCCAAAGCTCAGGTTTAGAAACTCATCTCACTTCTGTATATAAAAGAAGATCTGTGTGCTCTGAATTCATCTTCTCACAGAGCTTCTTGAACAAACATGAGTGAAGAGCACATATTTTAAAGTGGTTGATAGTTTTAATCACATCCCACAAGATATTGTTAAGTTTAGGTGATATTTTTCAGCTATCCAGCATTTCTCTATGGATGATACAGTGCATAAATTCACATTGGAAAGCACACTGTTTGACCTGAGTATTGAAATCAGAAAAATGTCCAGTCATGGCAGCTCTCTGCCTCTTACTGATACAAAATTACAATTCAGTTAGTCTTGTATGTTATCATTCAAAGGTTTGAATAGTTTTGCAGCTGTGGTGTTGGTTGGCAACAAAAGTGCACAAAAAATATCCTCATGAGCAATTCTTTGTCTTTTTCTTTTTCTTTTTTATTTTAAAGAGAATAAAACAAAACAAAACAGAATAGAACAGAGTTAAACACAACAAAGCATTTCAGAACAGAACGCTGCAAGCAATACAGGTCTTCAAAACATAACAATGAACAATTATTTTAAAAATATATCACACAAAAACAAGCATTGTTGACTTGTTGTCAACATCAGTGGATTCATCAATCTGGATTATGTACCATAGTAACTCCTTAATCCTAACAGTTTCATTAATTTGTCTAGTTATGGTGCTAGATAAAAGAAAAACATGTGTCACCTTTTGCACTGCAGCCTGTCCTACAAGTTCACCAAAAATGTACTTAGTAACTTGCATAACCAAATGTTTAACAACATTAAAGTTTTCTTAGCTTCGCAAATGTAGTTAACCACTAAGAATGATGTCAGAACAGATACCTTTGATAAAGTGATGGGCTTCAATAGTTGCTTCTGTTCTTCATGTTCACATTTTTTCTTTTGAAAAACTCCCAAGAGTTATCTTTTAATGCAAGGTTCTTTGTCTCCATGTGGTAGAGCAAGTTTGAATGCTTCATGGCTTTGTTGGATAGCTGATTTCCATAGACGAACCACAAAGCAAGCTTGGAGAATGTCAATCACCTGTTGGAATAAACCTGTAATTTAAAAAAGACTGTTAAAAAGCTTAATATCCACCTTTCTATTTTCATTTTCATCAGAAAGTTTATCTCCTCAATAATCCCTCTACTAGTTTCTCCTAGTTATTCTTAGTCAACCCCAGGTACTCAACATGCATCAAATTTTATGATATTCATTTGCATTTATAACCATCTAGAATAATCTTTTCATATATTTTCCAGCATGAAAGAATTGAAGGCTTTCACAGTTATTTTTACCATAATATTATCCCTGAAAAACCAGGTAGCAAGCAACATTAAAGCTCTCACTGACTTCTGTTACACTTTTCTAACTCTTCTAAATTTTCTAACCCTGCTCTGTACCCACATTACAGATATTTGCCAAGTGACTCTTTGTCATACATTCTATAATAGTATGAAAGATGAAAAAACAAACAAATGAAAAACTCGAGGAACTTTTTCCTATCCTTAAGAGCACATAGGTTTTGATATATTCTACATTTGATATATTCTATAATTTATGCAATAGACACAAGATTTATAATTACTAACACATTAAAGTATAAAATTTGAGGATTCAGTATTCTATCCTTTCATATTACTTAACATTTTTTTCTCTTTTGTTTACATCTGTAAAGAAAATCACCAAAAAAAAATCCACTTAAATCAAATCATACAAAGAAGTTTTAACTAATAAATGTGGATAAAAGTATAAATTTATAGACAACTTTTATCTAATAAAAATGTAGCAATGATATTTAACTGTGGTGTCAGCTTGAATAAGAATCACCTAACTAATTAGGTTAACACAGTTCTGTGTGTGTCTGTCTGAACATTTACTGAAGAAGTTAGTCCACCCAGGGGGTGGGTGGCACCAACCAACAGGTTTGTTGGCTGGATGGAATAAAAAGGAAAAGAATGAGGAAGTTTCACTTCTGCTTCTTCAGAGGATCTCAAGTCTTTGGCATCATCTTTGGACATCCCTCTCCAGGCTTCTAGTATGGATCCGCTCCAGGCTTCCAATACAGACTCTTCAGCCTTCCAGCATAGACCCTTTGTCTCCCTTATATGCATTCACATGGGACTTTGCAGTGAGCACCAATCTTTGATTTTCGACTTGATCTTCTGGGTCTCCAGTGTGCATATAGCTCTTTCATCTTCTTCCACACCTGACTGCAGGAGGATATTGTAAGCTAACCTTGTAAATCTTTTATGATATATAAAGTTTTCTCTAATGGAACCAAATGGATACAGTAACTAGTAAACAAGATCTAGTTAAGTAGAATCCTTAAGTAGAGAGATTTGGGGAAAGAATGACAGAAGTAGGGAATATAAAGTAAAACTTACTCTTTTAGGAATGCAATGGATAACGCAAGTTTAACACAAATCTATTATGTTTAGTATTCAAAAACTTGTGAGTAAATCCTGTCCACTCACCAGCTATAACCAAAAGTAGCTAATTAAAATATAATAGTTGCTATACACACATTAGTTCAACTTCACTTTTCTCTCATTTGAAATAATAAATGAGCATTCTGGCTGCATTTGGTAAAGACTAATATAACATGGATGTTCTTTTAAAGCAGACAACTGACTGACTATCCAACAAAAGTCATTATATTTACAAAATTTGAATTTATTTTTTCCATGTTTGAACTTTTACTGAACATACTTTATTTTATGGCACTTGAGAAAGATAAATTATCACATCATCATAAAACTATTCCTTAGAAAATTCTGTTCATTCTGGGGATATATTTCAGTGGCACAGCACTTGCCTGGCAAGCACAAGGTCCTGAATTTGATTTCTGGTACCAAATAAGAAAAAAGAAGGGGGGGGGAATTCAGTTCATTTTCTCAAGATCTATCTATTGTATATGCAACTTTCTTAACATTTCTTCCCACCTTTATTCAGAGATCTAATTTATTATGAAAATTGATTTCATTTAACATGTGGAGTAATTCCAATGTTTAATAAGCATGTTAACACTGAATACTCCTAAAAATTAGAAATCTGGTATTTACAAAATGAGAGAGGGTATAAAAATACTAATGTATAAAAACATAATAGAGATGAAAAGTAAAAGCTTAAAAATCACTTAGCTGGCATTGAGTATCTAAGAGAATTAGTGACTGGACAATATTTTGAAGTTCTTTTTTGAAACATCATCTCTCAAGACTGGGGATATAGTTCAGCAGCAGAAGTGCCTGCCTGGTAAGGGCAAGGTCCTGAGTTTGATTCCCAGACCAACAAATAAAAAATAAAAGTAAAAAAAAATCATCTCGCATTTGGTACAATGTAGCAGCAGAATCAGTTACTTCAGTGCAACAGAATGCCACATTTTCCATACAACAAGGAAAAAATAAGATTTATTTCCAGTTCCTCAATTATTTTTATTAATTGTATTTTAATATATGTCAGAATTTATACTAGTACCTGACAAACTAAAACACCCCAGACCTGGCAACTTCATTTTCTAAAAGAGAGTCTTGAGAAGTTCAGATCTTTGTAGACATTGAGTTATGCAAGGGTGAACAAAGTGCCCAGTTCAGCAGCATCTCTTCACAGGCACCTGGCTCACTGCGGCAGTGTGATGTAGGACATGCAATTGATGGTCCAGTGCTATGCTACCAAGAGAGAGTGACAAGTAGGTGTTACTAGATTTCCACATGAGGGAGGCCAATTTCCAAATTTTTCTTTTGCAAAAACCAGACAGATCTGATTATAGCGACAGACTGCCCATCTGCAAGAGAATTTAATATGCAGAGGAAAATTGCTATTTTTTTTTGTCAATGATTGTCAGAACAGATCAGACTGATCTTTGTTTAGAGAATTCAGTAACTTTCTCTTATCTGGATAGTGTTTATAAAGTAGAAAACCACCCAACTTCATTTCAGTCGATCCCTGAGTAGAATGTACAGTAGAACTTCAAAAGTAAGAGCTACCTGTTTATGTTGGGTAATGCTTTCTGATGAGAATGAGAGATACCATCCGTTGTCAAAAGGTTTCACATTTCTTCACAATCAATGGTTTAAGGCCTCTGAGGTTAATTTAGCACAAAGCTACCACTTTCTTTGGAAATTAACTGTCACCCTTTCAGGCTATGATTTGGAAGAGCAGGATGATTAGATTCAGGTAACTTTGAGGTATGCATGAGACAGTTAAACCAGGGAAAGACTCAATAAAAATGAGCTATAGTTTATGGTAACAAAAGCATGTTGGAATGGAAAAGAATGATATAATATAAAATGTATCCAGAAGTTATAGTTTGCATGGAAACTGAAGTAGGAAAGAAGAATGGACAATGAGGATTTATAAATTGTCACTATAGTATCCAGGAGGAATGGTGTTTTAACCTCAGTCAATTGGTGTTGATTCACTGGGCATAAAAAGCTTTTAGTGCGAAATTTTGAGCACTTAGCTGTGTTAGTTTTTCACAGGCTACATTCCTTGGAGCTCAAATGATTTGATTAAAACTAAAAAACAAGTTCTTCCCCCAAAATGTTCACCATCTAGTAAACTTTGGAAATGTTGTAGTCTATATAGTCCACTTATAGACAGATAATATACACTAATATATTATGGCCTCAAAAAGAGGTTCTGACTTAGAAACTTGGTTTTTACCTACACTTTTTCAAATTTACTTAAGCATTATAGATGCCTAGCTGTCCTAATATCAAGCAGTCATTAGCATTCCATGAAGAGTATTTGTGACACATGTTACAAATGAAAATATTTTTAGAAATTAATTACTTTGCCATGATTTCATGCTTACTCAGTGCCTATAATTGTAATGTGAGATTTGGTATGAATTTTTTTTGAGAGGAGGGCTGCTACAGATTGAACCCAGGGCATTTGCACTGAGCTATGTCCCCAGGCCTGCCCTACCTCTTTTATTATTTAAGCTTGGAGACAGGGTCTTGTTAAATCTCTATGCTGCCCAAGCTAGAATAGCTCTTTCTCTTTTGATCTTCCTGCCTCAGCCTCCCAGAATACTAGGACTACAGATTTGTGCCACCAGGCTTGACTATTTCTTCTTATCTGCAGTGTAATGATGACACTGAAGGCCTGCTCCAGGTTTTAGCATGGGTGCTTGTGCTACTCTATTCAAGTTCCCCCTGCTGCCAGAAGTGCTGCTAAAATGGACTCTGGAAGGAACAATTGAGATCCTGAAAGAGAGGTCTTGATTGAGATCCTGAAACAGAGGTCTTGATTTATTTTCAGATTCCCTCTGTTTCCTCACAATCTTTCTCTGGTACCTTAGGAAAACCTGGGTACATTTAGAAGGGAGTAAAGAGGGACAGAGAAATTTTATTCTTTCTCATACTGAAAAAATATACATTCACATTTGCTGCCTATTAAGGTCTTATTTACAAGGCAGATGAAAAGAGGCAAAAAAAGCAATAAAAGATACAAATTGCCTAATTTCAATCCCTACACTTGTGGTGTATCTTAGGAAAACTTTCCTAATTACAGATATCAACCCCAAGCAGTGAGCTGTACCACAATTAATTGTAACTAATAATGAAAATGCAGAAATGTATGAATTACACATCCTAGTTAGATTTTTTGAATTTGAAACACGTTTTTAGAGAGCCAAATAATGCTTTAGTGTTTATGGGTGGGCAAGGCAAAATTAAAGATACTATGTATTTTATTGTAATTAAAAACATAAATATGTAAAAATCTAAAATCTCTTCAAAATTCATGGGCAGTTTTTTAAAAAACAGACCATTATCCTGCAATCCTGTTAATTCTGGTTTTGGGCAAGGTTCTGGAATTTGTTTCTTCATCTATATAATTACGATAATAATACACCCCTTCCTGATTAGATGGATGTGGAGATAGTTAGCATGGTAAAGGTACCAGAACCCTGCCTGACAGTAAAAATTTAATAAATATTACTGTTTTTGAATAAAGTAGTTCACATCTGTCAAAAAATCAACATACTATGGCATTTAGTATTCATTAGGCTTTTTAAATGATAAAGTCAGTGTAGGTTTGTGTTCAGTGCTCCAAGAAACCCTTTGTTCTTATGATTGCATGATATTTAGTCATTTCATGTTTCAGTTTACTCACCCTCAAAACTGAGAGCAATACTTTATAATTCAGGAACTGTATGGGCAAAATAAAATACAATAAGTATAAAAGTTTTATGGACAAGAATTGCTACGTGCTATAAAATTTAAGGTCACTTTGATATTTCTCTGTTTATCCCAGGAGAACTACTAAATTTTGCACTTGATTTGAATAAGAAAATTCCTAGGAGAAAAATTATCCATGATTTTGTCAGGGGCAACCCTCAACAAGAGATCTGTCTTCAGAACAGGCAAGAGAGTTAGAAAACCTTATTGAACATGCTGCTAGTTTTCTTAGAATTTTTATGGTCTGATTACTACACTGAGCTCAGATGTTTACATCTTTTTTAACACTAAAATCTCTTTAAAACAAGAAAAACATAGAAAGATCTTGTAACATCACAAGCAAACTTCTAATGATATTCATAGCTTCAAAATTTTAGAAATTTCTCAAGGACAGAGAGCAAATAGGACAAGATTGATAGAAAAAAAGCAAACAAAAAATTAGACCTAAAAATCAGAGCTTCTGTGAAGTACTTGAGACTTTCTAAGCCTGGAGCTCATGTACTTCTCAGGCAGTCATCACAAAAACAACGTGAGCCAGTGCACATTCTGCATATCTGGCTTTGATGACCTCTCTCCATCACTCTGTAGACAGATTGGACAAGTGAGTCCCCAAGACCGATGCCCTGAGAACAGCTACCTAGAAGCTGGGGACAGTCTGGTCTAGGAGGCTCCAAGTATGTGCAAGGATTGAAAGGCCAAACCTAAAGGAGAAGGACCTCACCTTCTAATGAAGATAACCTTGTTCTGTGAAGTAAAAGTTCAGATGTGGGAGAAGGATCTAGGGCCAAAGAAGCAATACAATCCTTTGCAGGTACCTAGGGCTCTCAGACCAGGAAGACAGAAGAAACCCAATTAATATATGTGTACTCCCCAGTAAGCAAATAAGGCTCTATATAAGAAAATCCAAGACATGCAGAGAGGACACTTAGAAGTTTCAAGGCCAGTCAATTATAATTTTTAGAATGAAAATATAGAGGAAATGGAAGACAGAGAATAATGCAGTAATAAATTTAGTTCTGGATCTGAATAACATCCAGTCTGAGAGTATTAGTGGAAAAGAAACTAACCCTGAGGCACACTGTCATGATGCTTCAAAAAACTAAATAAAAAGAAAAGATTATTAGCACTCAAGGAAAAAAATTAAAAATGTATCTATAAGTACATGAAAATTAAGAAATATATCAATTTGTAGTCAAAAGAGAAAAATAAAACTGTATCATCCATGTTTTAGAAAAAAATAAAAATTGAATTCAAGTATGAAAACAAAATAAAGATACCTGTACATGTGTAAGGACCAGTTAATATACCTAGGACTTTTTGTGAACAATTTATTTAGGAGTACTACGAAAAAAGTAAAAGCAAAAAAATGAAAGGCAGAGAGTTTCACACCTGAATGCAATTTTTAGAGAAAAATATAAACATGATCTTTAGAAAAGATGACTGGGTTGGTGACTCATAACTAAGTCCAAAATTTAATGGTGAGGTATACATAAGAAAAATAAAAATACAAAAATAAAATCACAAATGATTTTAGTATGAAAACTGATAACAATGGAAGTAATTGTGACTAATCCAATTTTTCACTTTTTTATTCTTCATAGATTAAAGCAAATTACTCAAATATCAATGACATATTGAGTCTGTACCATGCCATCCTGACCCACTTACTCATCTTACAATGAGGTCTAATGGTCAGTGAAATAGTAAGCTCATAGTCCACATCCTCATTAGGGCACAAGCTGAGATGGTCCACTCCTCTAAATATCCTTATTGTAGTCACAATGGATATCTGCAGAGGAATAGTCAACCGTGCATTGTGAGTTCAACCTAAGCACTGGCTCAGCATCTCCACATGTTTATGACTGTGCTAGACCAAATGACAGTAAGATGACATCCTTTGCAAGCTACAGGCAAACTTGCCTTATATTTAAATTAGTAGTAACTAAAACCAAGAGCAAAATCCATGTAGATTCCCTCAGATACTGCTTTTAGTTTTAGCTTTGTAAAAGCGTAAGAATGGAATGTGGATGGAGAAGACAACTCAATTCAAGTATTTACTATCACATCATCCATCTTTATCATCAGAGATTTGATGGCATCTAAAACATGTATAAAATCATCTGTTAAAAATGTTATTCATACTTGTAGTCTCTATATTAATCAGAACAAAATGATTTTTAATCAATCCAGCTGTGCCAATAAAGTCAAAAAGAATTATGATTTTCTAAAAATAAGGAGTGCAATAATTAGTTCTTAATAATATCAAGTGCTTCTCCAAGAAAATTCTTTTTTCAATTCAATTTAGAATATTATTACTATGAACAAAGAAATCTGCAAATCAGAAAGCACCGAAAGATAAAGTAAATCACTCATAAACTTTCCGGTCAAAAAATAATTACTACTAAATATGCTTTTAACATTTGGTTCA
>RJWT010024316.1:0-16533 GCA_004365215.1 Cuniculus paca | reverse complement strand
GATGCTATTGTAAAGGGTGTGGTTTCTCTTATTTCTCTCTCAGTGTGTTTGTTGTTTGTGTACAGGAATGTGATTGATTTCTGAGTATTGACTTTGTATCCAGCTACATTACTGAATTTGGTTATGATATTTAGGAGTCTTTCTATGGAGTTTTGTGGGTCTTCTATGTAGAGTATCATGTCATCTGCAAATAGTGATAACTTAACTTCTTCCTTTCCTATTCTTATTCCTTTTATTTCTGTCTCTTGTCTAATTGCTCTGGCTAATGTTTCCAGCACTATATTGAATAGGAGCAGTGATAATGGACATCCTTGTCTCATTCCCGATTTTAGAGTGAAAGCTTTCAGTTTTTGACCAATTAATGTGATACTGCCTGTTGGTTTGTCATAGATGGCTTTTATCAGATTGAGGTAAAGGCCATCTATTCCAATTTTCTGTAGGGTTCTTATCATGAAAGAGTGTTGGACTTTATCAAAAGCTTTTTCTGTATCTATTGAAATGACCATGTGGTTCTTAGAGAAGATGTATGTAATTTAGAAAAAAAAAACATAAAGTGCACACAAGAAAACACATTAATACATTTAGAAGTATGTAATCTTACTTTGATAAAATGAATAAGACTTAAAAGATTACAATTTAACATATCCAGTTTATGTCTAAGAAGTCATATTATCGTATTGATGTTTATCTACATATTTGGGTACTCATCCACATATTTGTATTTACACTCCAGATAATCTTAATGAAGATAATGATCATTTTTATTTACTCCTTTTTTGGTTGACTAATATTTGTACAGTTGGTTCTGTGGTTTAAGGTTTAAAAAGCACACACTAGGTTTTAAATGAAATCAAAATTTCAACAATAACTTAAAATATTGGAGATAATCATAGTTGAGACACTTACTCAGACTTCATAGAATTATAATGCTTAAGAGACTGTGTACTTGGGCTGGGGTTTTAGCTTGGTGGCATAAGCACCTGCCTGGCAAGTGCGAGGTCCTGAGTTCAATCCCCGATACAAAAAAAAAAAAAAACAGAGAGAGAGAGAGCGAGAGAGAGAGAGACTGTGTACTTGTTGCAAGAATTAATAGTCTTCCAGATTTGTACTTACTGAGTTACATTGTCTATTTGCAATATAAGAAACGTGTAAGCAGGTGAATGGATTAATTTACAACATGCAGAGTTTGCAGAACGTATGGAACGAGTAACATTAATCAGTTTTGTATATGAGTCATTGAAGAAGTTCATAAATGAAGGTTATCATTTAGGCAACATCAGTACCAAAAAATTGTATTTTGAATCAACATTACTTGATCAAATCATAAATAACTAATCTAAAATGAAAGGAGTCTTACACAAGAGAAGGAGTAAGCAAGGTAAAGAGGATATGTTGAATTATAAACTTTAAATGAACAGGCATGTAAATTGTATTACTTTGCTAGAAAAGCTGTAATAATATATCAAATATTAGGTGATTTAAACAACAGAAACTTAGTTTCTCACAATTCTCGAGGTTAGAAATCTAAAATCAACGTGTTGGCAAATTTGGTTCCTTCTGCATCCTCTTTCATTTGTTGCAGGGTACTCAAGTGGTCAAAGTTTTGCATTGTTTGTGTCCTATTGCCCCTTCTTATAAATCATATTGAATTAGGGATCATTCTTCTAAATGTCTAATTTTAGCTTAATTATCTCTCTAAAGGTTCTAAGTATAGACAGTCAAATTCTCAGATACTGCAATGTACTTCAGCATATGAATTAGGTGGAAGAAAATTCAAGCTGTAATAACTGTGAATACAGAAAGATTCTCCCACAGTAAACTAATTCAAAATAATATTCATATTGTAGGCCTATCATGCGATAGGCACATGATTTGAAGACAGGGGATTTTACTTGTCTATTTACTGTATTTATAACAATGTCCAAAAATGAAAAAAATGAAGGAAGGAATTAGAAAGAGAGGGTTTGAAGGCAGGTAAAAGAGCTAGAGGAAGGAGAGAAAGAGACAGAGATAATGTCATTCAATTGCACAATAAGAGAAATTTCTAAGAGTACACATTACAATAAAAATGTTTTAAACAATCAACAATTACATAGAACAAGACTGTCTAACACATGAAAATTTAAGTAATTACATAAAAAATGAAACAACAAAATGGGAATACAAGATTTTTCAAAATAATGCAAATTGTCATTTTTATGTTGATTGTGAGCTAAGAAAATAAAATACATGCAAAAGAACAGAACAGAAATTTTCATGTGCATGTCACTTGGGAATGAAGAGAAATAAAATAACTTACATTATGATGTATAATAAAATTTTTGTACAGTTTCAATTATAAGATAATTTTAATACATCTTGTTATATTTTACAAATGTACACATTATTATATTTTGCACAAATATTAAATATATTTACTTGACCCCAAATGTTATGGAGGCATGTGTCTATATTTTATATCTTTCTTTCCTTATTATTCACAATCATTTTGAGCTAAATAGGAAGCAAAGTGTTAAACCTTCTCTTTTAGTATGAGGTAGGTAAAACTTTAAGTGAAACTCCGAAGTTCAACTGATTCTACACTGAAGAAGTCTGAATACTTTTGGCTTATTCTATGAGCTATAAACTACATTAGTTCCTTCTTTAAAGCGATATATTTTTTCTTGTCCACTATAAATAAATCATATGTATGGTTTCACCTCATTATAATGACTACAAGTTTTCTTCTACAAATATATAGCAATATTTTGCATATTATTTCCATGTAATGCAGACTTTGAAATAAAAAATATTTTATTTTCAATTCTCTGTGTCCCCTACCCAAAACACTGTAATTCATTTGTGCCCTGTAGTGGATAATGGTTTTGTTCTTCCTCTTCAGTTTCATACTTTCAGAATAAAACACAGCCTTCCAAAATTGTGTCAGGTGCTTAGGGAAAGCCTTTTTTGACATATTTAGTTCTCATTTAGCTTTGCATATATGACCAGTAGGGTAAGACAAATTTTATTAACCATTCCATTTCTGGGACTTGAGGCGTCACTCCTAATAATCTTTTTTTAAATAAACATATGCGATTTTAGGAATAAATATATTGCCTCTATGTTATTAAAACCAAAAATCAGTTTAAGTACTTCCTAACAAAATTGATAATCATTACTGAATGTTCTTCAATTTCATGGCAAAGCTAATCTTTGGAATATTTTAGATGAGAAAATAAGTCTCTGAAACATTGCATTTTTGGGTCACTAAGCACAAAAATACTTAATATACACATAATTTATGTTTTATAAATCAGCAACAACTTAATTATTTCTAGTCCACCTAGGTAAGTTCATCTAACAATTTTCCATTAGTTTTTTGTGTAAATATGTGTTGACTGATGTACCTTAAACTCCTTCAGACCATTTCATCACGTTTGCATTGCCTGCCGCTCAAAGACTTTGTCATCGTCAATTGGTGCTAAATTTATAATGTGAAATTACTATTGTTAATTTGGTAGCATTGTCTCTTCCTTAAATTTTCCTCGACATTTTTATGTCTTCTTCATGCCAGTGAGATCCATGAGAACATTCTGTAACTTGAGTCACATTGTGTGAGACAATAACTGTTCATAACCTATCAAGAATGATGCAAAAACATAACAGCAAGCACTGTTTGCATTAAAATTTAGTGCTTTGTCATTTATTAAAATCTGTTCCTTACTTAAATACTTTTTAGAGGAAAAGTTTATTTCATCTATGATAGTCTCACCTCAGTCTCACATTGTCTTTAATAATACTAAAACTACTTTTAAGTTTCAAATAAAATTGAAATTTGGCAACAGAACCTGATTCTACAAGGAATCCTATAGAAGATATTTTGTTTGTTTCTTTTTGTTGTTTTAAAAGCATAGTAAATTAGGTAAAGAAAATATTTCTAACAGAAAAGTGATAGAACTGTTTTATAAACTTGTTTATTTATTTTTTCTGGTACTGGGAATTTAACTCAGGACCTTGTGCTTGCTGGTGCTTGCACCAATGAGCTATATTCCCAGCCCAATAAATTCCTATATTCCTGGCCCTATAAAATTACTACTTGATTTTTCTTCAAAGAATTATGGTCTATTGTTTTAAGATTATACTGATTTGAAAGCATTCTAATTCTTCTTTAGTCTTTAAGTGATTTACACTTAATTATAAAAGATTTTTATTTCTACTTATGTATTTCATAGGGTTATCAAGGGTTAACAAAACTTGAAAAGAAATGCAGCATGAAATGTGTAAATTTTTCAAATGATTACATTACTGCATTCTTACAGGGTATTCTATAGTTTCCCTCAAATTTGTGTAATCTTCTGGAAGAAAATACATCTCTTTCAAAGGAATTAAACCCAAATACATTAATCATAAATATCATTATCAACAACTAAAAATACAAATATTTTGCTTAGATAAATTTTATGTACATTTTAACCAGTCCCACTGGAATTCTTCATGTGCTCTGATATCTTATATGCAAAATTAATTAAATAGGACAGCCTTTTTTGCCCTTGGCAAAATTTTGCTTGATCTATATCATAAATTAATTTTCAAATAATAACTAGGTCATTATAACCTTCCAATTAGTTCTTTGTAAAAAGTACACTCCATTCACCAATAGGAAAAGAATGTGTAAGTAAAGAACAGTTGCTATTAGTGATTCATGATGGAGATTAAGAGGCAAAAAAGCCTTATATAAAGGCTCACAGTGTGCCACATTCTATAGTATAAATATTGCGTGCATTGTTTCTATTATTTTATCCTATATAACTACGAGGAATGTTTTATTGCAATGCTTATTTTCAGAGGTGCATACATACTTCTGTGATTTGGGTAAGATTTAGGTGTTCTCCAAGATTGTATGTGTTGGAGGTTTGTTCTCTAGTGTGGTGCCACTGGGTGCTGGTGAAATTTTTAACAGACAGAGTCCATTGGAGTCTGACTTTCAAGGGGATTAAGATATTTTCCTTACATTTGAATCTAATCTCCAAAGAATGTTTCTCAAAAGGGAACAAGTACCTGCACACACAGCATTCTCCTCTTCCTGGTTCAGATAGATTTCTTGCTTGTTCTCTCACTATGACTTATTACCTTTTGTCCTCATTAGTTGCCCAAAAAATAGGGCCATTAATATTGAACTTAGAACTGTAAAACTGTGGGTCAAATAATTTTTTTTCATAATTAGGCTGCCATGAGTATATTTTTAATGTAGTAAAAAACTAACATGTATACTGAGATTAAGGGTGCTTTGTTTGGTGTGTAATGAATTTGGTGTATAGAGAAATTGAATCTCATTCTATAATTCAAGGTCTTTTACATTTACTGCTTGATATTTAGTTAAGCATACAGAGAAACTCAACATATTTGTGTAGGAAAAACTTGGAAAATAAGATTTTTTTCAAATAAGAATATATTATATGCCATTATTTTCCACAATATCTGAATAATTAGATAAATCCTCAGCTCACACAACTATTCTATTGCTAGTAATAAAAACAAATGGAAGATAATATAGTAAATAACTGATTACTGTCTTTAAATGCTTATCTAACATTCATGTCATCCTGCCAATTTTGGTTAAAAAAATGCAAATTTAAAAATGTATTTTAAATTATCAGCTAAGAACTTGTAGTATAATACAATGAACTCACTAATGTTTTTCCATAAATAGTTTTTATGTTCCATTGTTCTGATGTGGATTATGAATTATTACAGAAGAATGTAGCAACGCAGGTTCATGGATTATTGTTTTATTTTATTTTATTTTATTTTATTTTTGTGTGGCATCATTTAGATTTGATAGTTAATTTATGTGAGATAACCTAACTTGGGATTTGTGGTTGTTTGAATTATTAATCTCAAATTTTTATCTTTACTTGAATCTACCCTTTTATCATGTCATATGATTTCAGGATTCTTCAACTAGTCAAAGTATATTGTCCCACTCCTTGACATTGGGAATGGTCTAGTGATATTTTTCGCCAAATGACTAAGTCAAAAATAGAAATGTCTGATTTCAGAAACAGAGCCCTACTTGGTCTTAAATCTTTTCATTTGTTCATTTATGTCTCTACCATTCAATGAAAACAGAAATGACTCCCTTTAAAACTAAATTCATACCAACCCTTATTTCTGCATTAGAAAAAGAAGCCAAATGAAAATCATAATTATAATACAGTTTTGATATTTTAAGTGCCAGAAGTGCACACGTACTCACAGACACACTCTCACAAGCTTATTTTTGTATACATTTCTGTGAATTTAAATTCTTATTATTTCTTTGAATATTTGAGCAATTCCAAAGGAAAAAAAGATGAACAGCACCTCATTTATAACTGATATTGCAATGAATTATCATAACAATAATATAATACCAACGACCACAATAATATCACATCCCTTTAGAACTTAGTCATATCCTATAAAGAATTTTCAACTGATAGTCATCAGTTTTACTTTTACCAGATGTCATGCTAAAAGGCATGTATGACAGTACTATGATGTAAGAAATGAAATGATGAAAGAATTTGTTGAAATAATAGTCTTTGATGCAGGCCAATTTTTTATTTTAAAGATAAAAAACCAAAATTTCAAAACAAGATAATTAGGGGGTAATGATGGTTAATACATTGCATATTGTTATCTTTAAATTAGTAACTCAGAGTACAAGATATCTGCATTTGATTGTCCAAAAAATATTAGCACAAATCTTTCTTTTCAATGTGCTAAGATAAATTAGCAGTATAACTATCTTAACTGTCATATATATATATATATACGTATATATATATAATATACGTATATATGTGTGTGTGTGTGTGTGTGAATAATTTCAGCTTCTCACACTAAGGGAGACAATACGATGTTTACACATGCGAGTCTGATTTGTTTATTTGAGTATGATCTCTCGTTGCATTCATTTACCTGTAAGTCTCAAGTTTATCCTACTTTATGACTGAGTAGTACTCAACTGCATAAAAATACCACATATTTTTTATCCATTCCTTGGTTGATGGGTATTTAGGTTGTTTCCAAGATCTAGTTATTATAAATCGTGTTGCTATAAACATGGGTGCACATATATCTCTGTGATGTGATGTTTTTAATTCTTCTGGGAAGATAGCCAGTAGGGCGATAGCTGGGTCAAATGGAATCTCCAATCCTAGTTTTTTGAGGAATCTCCACACTGATTTCCACAGTGTTTGCACCAGTCTACACACCTACCAGCAATGGAGAAGGGTTCCTTTTTTCCCCATATCCCCTCCAGCATTTGTTATGGTTGATTTATTGAAAATCATTCTTTCCAGGGTGAGGTAGAATGTCAGTGTTGTTTTAATCTGCAGCTCTCAAATGATCATTGTTTAGAACATTTTTCCATATATTTATCTGCTGTTTGTATTTCTTCCTTTAAGAAATGTGTATTCATCTCAGATGCCCATTTTTGGATTGGTTCTTTAAACTCAGGTCTGATTTTTTTTTTGAGTTTTTTATATGTTCTTGATGATAATCCTTTGTCTGAGGAACAGCTGGCAAACATTTTCTCCTACATTGTGGGTTGTCTTTTCACTCTGTTGGTGGTTTCTCTTGCTGTGAGAATTTTTTAATAAGATAAGTTCCCAGTTAATTTTTTGTGATAGTTACTATGCAATCAGGGTTTTATTCAAGAAGTGTTTGCCTATACCAATGTCTTCAAGAGTTCTACTTCTTCTATCCTTCAAGAGACTTAATGTTCCTATTTTTAATATTTATATCTTCAATACATTCCAAATTTAATTTAGTGTGTGGTTAAAGACATGGGTCCAATTTTAATCTTTGGTATATCCAGAGTCAGGTTTCCACCACCACTTATTAAAGAGGCTGTTCTTTCAGTGAATGTGCTTGGCACCTTCATCAAAGATAAGTAGGCTTAGTTGTCTAAAGTTATTTCTGCATCTTCTAATCTGTTTCATTGACCTTTGGGACTGGTTTTTTTGTTTTTTGTTTTTTGTTTTTTTTGCTTTGCTTTTGTTTTTTTGCCAGTACCATGCTGTTTTATCACAGTAGCTTTATAGTATAATTTTAAGTCAAGGATTGTGTTGCCCCCATCTCACCTTTGTTGTCCAGAATTGCCTTTGCTATTCTATGTTTCTTCTGGTTTGAGATGAATATATATCTACTAAAATAGACCAGATTAAAAATACTTGAGGCAAAGTCCTAGATCAGGATAATGTTTGTGCTGATATTTCTGTCAAAATGTATTTAAATCTATCAAAAATTAGTAATAAAAAACAATAAGAGATGTTGTTTAGCTCATAGTAAACATGGAGAACTGTTCTACTATTCATTTAATTAAATGATTTTATTGAGTAATTTACAAATATTGTCAATGGAATATGATCAAATACAGTTTAATAGGTTATTACTATTTTGGAGGAATATAATGCAAATTATTTCTGTTTACTATGGATGAACTTGACAAGCAGAATTATGATTACTAGGTTCCATAAGTAAGATTAAACTCAAAATATATTCTTGATTTTATTTTTCTGGAAGTTTTGCTTAAATATGAACTGAGCAGACAGAAATTTGCATCCAATAACGTTAGAAAAGTAATATCACAGTATGATGCATTGCTATTTTTAGAATTGATTTAGATTCAATAGTTCAGTTACAAAGTCCTTCAGTTTTAAACCAGTTTTTACTAGTGATGCCTCTGACTATCAAAAATTCCAGATAGTCTATTTGTCTGCCAAGTTCATCAAAATCTTTGCCTTGCTAATTCCCATGGCTGACTTTGTTCTTTTTCAAGATATTGTGGGCCATCCTTATCACTTATATTTTATTTGAGACTCGAGCATATTAACTTTCATCTTTTAGAATATCTCTATTCTTCTAGGAAAACAAAGAATTTAGACTAGTATTTTAGTTTACATACTTGATTCAATTTATAGCAGTTCCATGAATTTCCTATAATCATTCATGCCACAAAGTATTATTGTTAGACTGAAAGTGCAACTTGTAATGTCAATAGAGACAAATTGTTACAAATATACCATTAGCTTTTCCTTCAATCTCTTATAAATAAAAATACAGAATAAATAAAGTTATGCATGCATTTTGATTCTGCTTGAACATCTTCATTAATGCCTGATTTGTGATTGATGCTCAATGTTTAACTTTTGAGTTAAAGAATAAACCTTTGAAAAAATTTAATGAAATTTTCCTTCACTTATTTTACTGGTTCATAAAATGTGGCAATATTAAATAACAGTAATGACAAATTTTTCAGTGTTTTAAAATGGTGGCCATGAAGTGGAAGGTTAGTCATTTATTTGATTATGGATGCATAGCTTTGTTGTTATTCTTGCGTTCATTTAAAAGTCTAATTCTTGGCTGTACCTGGAGGCAATTGATATAATTGGGCCATGCATTTCTCTCTTCCAGCAACCTAGTTTTTATACATTAAAAAGTTAAAAACAACATCTAAGCATGTTAAAAGGTGCCCAAGCTTCTGATGGTATCACATTCATAATTGCATGGAAAAGGACAATCACAGAGCTGTTGTGTAATATGAAAAAGACTAAGACTGCAGTCTAAAGACAGCTATATAGTGAAGGATGAAGAATTGATACCATTAATGGTGTCATCTAAAGAAAAATAGATGCATAATAAAAGTAGCTATAAAAGTAGTTTATTTCTAAATTAGGGAACTGGCCTTATAAAAACAGACCAGGCTTAGGGGATTGTTATTAGCCTATGCTTGTCTTGTACTAGTAATGCAGATGTCCTAAGTCACATCAGCTAAATAACTAAAAGGATGTAATAATTGAGCCTTTAAAGCTCAAACTTTTGTCAGTCTCCTATGGTCCTTGGACACTTATTAATTTTTTCCTGTAGCTAATGTAGTACATTATTTTTCACAGTGATATCTTGCATGAAGCATGCAAAAATTTCCATCGAGTTAGGTGATATAGAAATACAGTCATCAGCACCATGCTCAGATATGTATTGGCATGAATCGTAACAATTCATCAACATCTGCAGTCAAAAAATTTCTGAAAATATGGAAACTCTAAACCCTGAATGCAGGTCTATTGTATGCATTTGCAATCAATTAAGATCTGCCAGCCCCTATTTTGACGTCGGATAAATCACGGCCCTGTTTGATTTTTCAGGAACAAAGAGATGCATAATGTTACACAGATTTCCATGTGATCAACAGAAACAACTTCTGAGAGCATCAATGTGTGGTCATGTAAACACTTAAGTGAAGGGTAGTGTCTAATTTCACAAATAAATCTTTTATTCTTGATCTAAGTAATATAAATTGTCGATCCTTTCATTGAGTTCGTGTATTATCCATAAATCTACTGAAATCAAAACATGCTTAAAATGAACAGACCATTCATCAACTAAGGTCTAAAAAAAGAAATTTTTCTTCATTTCAGGAAAGAAAAAAAGAAACATGTATTATTGTATTCAAATTTTCTTAATTTCACTCTTAACTTCTAAGCCTAGAATCTCAGCCAACATCAAGGGAAGTATGAATAACAACCTGTCAGTATTTAACTAGAATTACTATACGTTGATTTCTTAAAATTTTTTTGTAACTGATATCTAAAATATATTTTATTAAATACAGTTATTTCTTTAGCATTTGTTAATATGGTTGTTTTTTTAATAATATAGTTATTTCTTTAACATTTAGTGGGAATTACAACTTTAATTTTTGAAAATATTTCAACAACTTTCTACATGGTGTCTTTTCAACCTATTTCCTAAGGCATTTTGGTTGACTATCACAATGTTGCTGGACAATAGAAGAAATTCTAAGTATACTTTTGTTTAAAGTTTAAAAAATTATTTTTAAATTAGTTCTATCAGAATTATTAAGCAACAGAAAATGGCAAATTACCTGTATGTAACAGAAATATCTCAAGGAAAAAAGAAACAAGCAGAAAATATTGCTCATTTAATAATGGCTAACTTTCTTCAACATTAATTGTGAATTATAACTTCAGGAATCTCACAGGAAACTGGAACACAAGTATCAAAAATAACTACTTCCAACCATATCATACTTACCTACAGAAACATGAAGACAAAGAAAAATCTTGAATAAATCAAGAATAGGAATAATTAAACCACAACAAATAAATAAATCAACTACTTGTAGATGAAAATTCTACTGGACATCTCTTCTGAAATCCTGGAAGCACAGAAGAGTGAAACATTAAAAGTTTGAAAGAAAGAAAATATCAACCTAAATTTTGAAACCAATGAAATAACTCATAAAAGTGAAGAAGAAATAAAGATATTCTCAGCAAACAACAAATGAAGGAATTATTTCTTCTTCAGTAAGAAATGTAAAAAGGAGTTCTTCAAAAATAAGGAAAACTGTATTTAGATCTACCTGAGAAAGGAATTATATCACAGGAAGAATAGACGAAGGTAAAATAAACACTCTTTGGTTTCATATTCTTAGTTGACAGAGTGCATAAATGATTTCACAGTAATATATCAGAATATATAAGGTAATTATAGCATATAAATAAGTGAAATGACATGTAACATGAAAGCAAAATTGCGAATACTGTTTCGTAAGTTACCTTCGTTATCTGCAAAATAATATATTGTTATTTGAAGGTGAAGGTAGATTGGCTCTAATTGTGTATTGCAAATCTAGGATGATCCCCTAATTTTAAATGTGTATTTGATATATTAAGAAAGTAGAGACTGTGAAATCCTATAAAATAATCAGTTACAGTCAGAATATTTAGAAAAAGATGAAAAGGTAAATACAACTTAGAAAAATAGTTAGTAGAAAAATATAAACATGGTAGACTGTCTAGGAATCTAAGACAGTGTAGGTATTGATAAGTTAATCTAATTCTTTAGCTTCTCCAGTCCAATAAAGCCAAAGAAAGATAATAGAATTGAGGTCAGTGAAAGTATTTTAGAGAAGAGCAGTTGGAGTTTTAATCTGTAATCCAACAGTCTTGTATGCATGCTGACAGACTTGAATTTGACGATGATAACGTCATTTAGGTGACTCCCAAACAGTCACACCTAGTTCCTTTTTCATATTAGGAGTTGGGATTATTTTTTAGGGAGAGAGATGGATATGAATTCATTACTCAGTATGGTTTTGGTCAGTGGAGAAGGGAAACGTATGAAGGAAAAATGAAGGTGAAAATTAGCCTTTTTTTTCAGTACGTTGTAAGAAATATGTGAATCACCAGAAAAAAATTATCTTTTATTGCTTTATTACTACATTAATGTCATCTTTCAGTTGTGATTTTTGCAATGAATTTGAAGTTCAAGTTAATGACAGAGACTATTACATTAGCAATAATTTTAATTTGAAAAGATTGCATTTAATTAGAAATATGAAAATATATGACTTAAATAATATACTAATCACTTAAATATGTTAAATGACAGCATCATATTCTTTAACCATATTTTTTTTGAGACAGGATCTTGCTATGTAGTTCAGACTGGCCTTGAACTTGCTACCTAGTCCTCTTGTCTCAGCCTCCTGAGTGCTTAGATTACAGGCATGTGGCACCATGCCCAGGCTTCTTCAAGCATGACTTTGTTTAAAAATGTTACCTGGTAGATGTGGAGTCATTTGACATAAAGGGAATATAAAATATACCTACAAAATGGTTATCAACAATTTTTTTCTACTAATACTATAAGAAGTATAAGAAGTAAAATTTTGTAAGTATAGCACAGAAAAGATACAAAATAAAAGAGGTGATAAACCAGTTCTCATGAAACTAACAACTTTAGCTTAAACAACAGCAAATAATTATTTTGACCACAATCTGTTACTGGAAGTATAAAGGGAAAACCATGGGATAATCTGGTGCTACAATGCAACGTCTTAGCTGGGATGATGCAAATATTTGGGTGCTGGCCGATTACCTCCTCATATGGCTTGTTCCTGTACTAAGCTTAGCTTGTTTTTCACAGCGTGGTTCTACGATGAGAACAAAACTTCTTATATGTGATTAATATCTTCAAGTAGTAATGAATCGATATGCCAGAAGTGGAGCCCAAGATTGAAATAGAATCTCTTCTGCCAGGAACTATTGCTTATGAAATCACAGAAGACCAGAATTAAGACGAGGAGACATATATGTATTCTGTCAGTGATCTTTCTGTCAGGACCTTTCTGTTTTTAGATTGAAATATTTGATTGCTCAGACTTTTTAAGAAAATAAAACAACAGAAGAATGATTTTACTTTGCACAAATACATTCAAAAATAAATGTGTCAAGTTACTCACTGATGTGAACTATATGGAAATACTTAGAATGAAGGAATGATACCTGTGGGACTCATAGAAGGCAAATATAAAATTTTTAATATGTCGAATGAAAAGAAACATTTTCTAATAGAGAACATCATTGTAGCTATTAGAATTCCTCATTTTTTGATCATTTTGTCACATCTTGTTCATATAAACTTATCTTGATAATTTTTTGATTAAACTAATTATTGAGTATCACATTTATACATGTGCCTTTTGAAACTCACAATACAATGACACATTATTCCTGTAGCTATGTTACTTTTCACAGTAAAAGATTTTTCAGATGCTGTTAGAATTAGTAGTTACTAGTAATTGCATACAGTCAGAAATTAAAATTGCCCATGAAACTGTATGGACAATATTAAAATATGAAGGAATTATAAATGGAATCTGATTGCATTTTTGATGTTTGAGACACCTTTAAAGCACCACTATCCATCTCATTTTCTTCTTGGCTCATCTGGCTGACTTGATAAGAAATGTTGAATGCTCCTTTGATGACAGTTGGACTGTTCAACCCACACAAAATCTAGCTTCCACAGTCACTTGGCACTGACCAGAGCTCCTAATCACAGTGGAAACAAAAGTCATTCTCTTCCTTTGGTTAAGTCGTTTTCAGACAAGTTTGTGTTTCTACTCTACGCTAACCCAAGGGCCTCAAAAACTGTGTAATAAATATCTTTGTATTTTGGGGATGAGGATCTTATATTTGAGTCATTTTGTGGGAAGGGGGTTGATCCTACCTGTGTTACAAAGTTATTGACACAGGGGGCAGTTTCTCTTAGGCAGTGATCCCACAAGTTACATTCTTGTCACTCTGTGGTTTTCTGTGTGGCTCTGATCCATGTCACTATTCACACACTTTGATCTGATGCCTGTTGGCTACCATTTTATTTTTTGTAGTTTGCAACCAAACATTTTGGGTTATATTAACTTATGCTTGGCTTCATTGTTTCTGCCAACATGTTTTTAATAAATTTAACCAACATAAAGTGGAAACTTGTTAATTTGCTACAGAACAATGGCATCAGCACCCTCATACAAGTAACTCTGCCTTGTGTGCATTGGCATACACTCATGAGATGTGTTAGATTGAAGGCTTGCTTTAATTTTAGCCTAAACCATAGGTGACGATTTTGACATAAATCTTGGGAAGAACACCTAACCTGTCAGCATTGATTGTGTGTCTCAAACAAGTATTAAATTGTACTGTTATTATTGAGTGTTCAGTGAAAAAAAATGATAGCTTTGGAATACAAAAGCCCATTGGGTAGTCACTCACGTGTAAAGAGTGGTGACTATGTGGTTTGCTGAGGACTACACATGTATAATTTGATGGCTCACAAGGAGTCTGTAGACAACCTTGGCCGTTTTCTATGTCTCCTTCCGCAAAAGTAACCATATGGTCAGAGTTAAAGCACTCCTATGATTTAAACCCATAAAAATCTCCTATAAATATTTATTTTACCATCCTCAAAGAGGTAGAGACCATCATTATCCTATTAGATAACTACAAAATATACTGACAAACATACTGAGTTTCACTGAATGCCATGGCACATAGACACACCAAGAAATAATTTAAATCCAGTGCATAAAATCCATGAAGCAAGTATCATGTAGAAGACCCATTAATATGATGATTCATATGTGGAAATCATAAAAGAAAGTCTGGCAAGTATAAGATGACTTTTATACATTTATTGAAGACATAAAATACACAGGAGTTAGTGCACACACACGAACACACACTTACAAAGATTGTCCATTACTCCAAAATAGGGACCCCGCTACTTCAGTAAACTTTTCTATGAAGTATTCACTTTTTCACATGTCATTCCTTTTTTGACACTGTTAAGAAAACATTACTGACTGCCTCACAATCCATAATAGTTAAGGTCCAATATCTTGTAGGCCATCTCGTGTTCTGCAGTTAACATGTTAGTCATTTTGAAATTGTAATTTTGCTAATACTCTTGTATCAACCCAGTTAGAATATGATATTACTATAAGAAAAAACCTTCATAATTTGTAGTATTGTAATATTGCAAATGGTCCAGTTAGTTCCACCCTCAGAATCTTTTCTGAGGCCTTTGTGTTCTCTTTTATTACCTGCTAAAGTCTCTGGAACATCTATGCACTTCTAGGACACAATCCTGACATTCTTGCCCCTACAGTACACTCTCCTCCAGAGTTAACTGCTAATTGTCTAGTGGATTCTTCTGCAGATGGAGATTATCATGTGCTCTGGCACTATAACTTTCCATACCAAGATTATATCTTGAGTTGTGGAGTCAGGAGCCACAGGAATGGAAAGCCCACAGGGGCCTCCTTAGTGAAAATAAAAGACTTATAGATTAGACTGGAAATGGGACATGTGGCATAGCCAACACACCTTTAGTGGGAAATGGCCTCTCTTGATAGATGTATTGGATTATTGAAGCTTACTTCTCTCCTTCATTCATAACTGAACTGTAGAAGGTAAGATAAACTAACTGGTCATGAAGCCGAGTATGTATGCATTATGGGTGGTATTATCAACATAATGAATGTTTCATTGAAGTTAATTCTATGGTTATAATTCATGGAATTGGAATAAGATTAATAATTTGTCAAATCATCAATAGAAGATGTATAGCACATTAATCTAATTAAATTAATTAAAATGCATGCATCTGTCATGAAATAATTTGTACTGTAAGAAAAGATAAAAATCTTTTGATTTTTGTCATTGAACTCATTATCAGTGTTCACGAAAGCTACCATTGATTTTGTATTCTACTACCTTTCTGAGGTTGGTTATTTATTCAGTTTTTTTTTAATTGAATTCTTTGGGTCCTCCACATGTCATTGGCAAATAATGATAATTTCACTTCTTTTTTACTATATGTATCCCTGTTATTTCTTTCTCTGACCTGATTGCTCTACCTAATATCTGGAGAACTATGTTGCAAAGAAATTTTGACAGTAATCATCCTTGTCTTGTTCCTGAATTTAGAGAGAAAGTTTCAGTTTTCCCCCCTTTCATGTTGGCCATTGGTTTGTCACAAATAGCTTTTAGCAGATTCAGGGAAGGTCCTTATACCTGTTTTCTTCAAAGCTTTAAGGAGTGTCAGATTTTGTAAGCCTTCTCCGCATCTAGTGATATGATCATGTGGTTTTTGTCTTTGCTTCTGTAGTGTATTACATATATTTATTTGCAAATGTTGAAC
>RJWT010024315.1:0-16511 GCA_004365215.1 Cuniculus paca | reverse complement strand
TGACTAAAAGGAGACAAGAAAATGATATTTGGTTCTGAATATGGAGGTGGTCAAATCTATAACTTGAAACATAGTTGAAGGACCCTGGCAAAAGTCATGGCCTTCTTCGGCAGAGGAAGGAAACCAAAACATCCTCCCTCAGAATGGTATTTTCAAAAGCATAATACAAAATGCATGGAATTATGAAGACGACTTATATTAAGGCCTCTTTGAGAATCTGTGGATAGAGATTAAGCATCCTTGAGCCAAGGGACAAAGTGATGCAGCTATTAGATACCTAGTAGGTGGGAACGACAGGTCAGATTTAGTTAGATGCCACCTGATGCTTGCTGTGTGATTCAGGAAGAGCTTCACAGAAGAATCCAACTGTATTTCAGAGAGAGGAATCAGTAAAGATCACAAGAAAAGGGCCTAGAAATAGAAGCAACTTCTTGAGTTCGATTCCCAGTACCAAAAGAAAGAAAGAAAGAAGAAAGAAAGAAAGAAAGAAAGAAAGAAAGAAAGAAAGAAAGAAAGAAAGAAGAAAGAAATGGAAGTGACAGAAAAACAGTTAATGCAGCTTCCATCTGCTGTGTCTCACTTTGCTCCCTTTGCACTGGATAATTCATCTCTATTTACACAAGAAAAATCCTCTTCCATTTTAAAAATCATACCTTGGTCTTACATTTGCCCCTAGCTACCACCTTCCTCTCTCCCCACCCACTTTTATCTGTCTGTCTGTCTTTCTCTGTCTCGCTCTCCCTCCCTCCCTGTGTCTGTCTGTCTGTCTGTGTCTCTGTCTGTCTCTGTCTCCCTCCCCCATCTCTGGTGAAGAATCTAGAAACAGTCATCCATACCTCACTCTGCTCTTACCTGTAACTAACTACCTGCCTCCTGTCACTGTTTCTCTACTGCTGTTGTTTTGGCCAAAGTCAGCAGCATTTGAGTCTACTGATCACTCCCTCTGTTTGGACAGCACTGGGTCAACTTTCTAACTCTCTTTGCCTGGCTTTCTCATTAACACAGGCAGTTCTGTTAGTCTCTCCTCCATGTGCCCCTGTTTCTCCATCACTCTCAAAATGTCTCTCATCAACAGTTTTCTTCCTCAACTCCCTTACCTTCACTTTCCTTCAGGCTTCATCTGTTCTTCATTCTGTCCACATGCCACCTTGCTGTAGGTGTCCATGCTCATCACCTGCTGGATGGCATCACTGCCTAATACATCTGCCTGTCTCACGCTTGCCTGTCTGATCATTTCTACCTGCCAGCACCCAGGTGGAAGCACCCTCCTCTTTGGAACAAACTATGCCTTGATTTTCATTTCACTGTCTTCCCAAATCCCCTCTTGGAAGCTACTTCTGTCCCAGTAAGATGTCTTCCTCTGTGTCCACAAAGTACCCTGAGACCCACACAAGATCCATACAATTCCCCGTTGATTACCTCCCCTTCTGGGTCACAAGTTCTGGACATAAGCTAGACATAGGGCTTTCTATGTTCTTGCCCCCATGATACAGTGTGGCAGTAAAGGTGGAGTTTCAACCTGAATTTCCTGCAGATTCATTTCAGGATTGGTGGAACACACTTCTAGGGGAGTCTGAGTGGGTAACAAAGGCATGGCTTTAGGGTCTATGTCTGGCTTCTGGCCCCTTCCACTTGGGTACCTTCACCTATTCTGCTCTGCTCTGCTTACCATGAACTAAGCAGCTTTGCTGTGTCACACTCTTCTACCATGATGTCTCTGCCTGGAGCCATGGTAAGAAAAAATAGTCAAGGGATGGATTTTACAAAGTAAAATGTAAATAAATAACTAGGATAATGATAAACTACTACCATTGATTCTCTACCTCTTTGGATAGTGCTGTGAGGATTTATATTTTTTTTCTTGTACTGAGGATTTAACCCAGGGCTTTCCTATCAAGCTACATCCACAGTCCTTTTTATTTCAAGACAAGATCTCAATAAGTTGTGTAAATGGCACCCAAATTTATACATCTCCTGCCTAAGCCTCTCAAAGTGCTGGAATTATAGGTGTGTGCCACTATGCCTACCTGAGAATTTTTATGCAATGATATAAAACAATAAGAGACATGATAAAGTGAAGATGATGACTAATCACTTAGATATGACCAAATGAAGACTCTCTGAACCTTCCACCAGCATTTTACTATTATACTACATTTATCTCACTCAGTCATTCATTTGTTTACACATGGAACAATAATTTGGAGTGGCTACCACATTCCAGTTATGCATAGCATCAGGATTCAGTGGTGAACAAATATTGATAGCTCTACCTTCACAGAACCAAGAAAGAAATGAGTGGAGTAACAATAAATAAGCGCTTGGTTGGGGATTTAGCTCAGTGGTACCAGTGACTGCCTGGCAAGCATGAGGTCATGAGTTCCATCCCCGATACCAAAAAAATAAAAAATAAAATGAAATAAATGAGTGCTTATAAACTGAAAAATGTATACAAAGGAAACTTCCTGAAGCATCTTTGAGACAAAGGATGATGTATATTCTATTTCTAATAAGGACTCTGAGTCCCTGGAGTATTACACTTGCACTTGTGTGAGTCTTAAATATTTCTTTTGTCCTCTGAATTGAAGGCTTAAACTAGAAGTGCACTAAAAGTGCCTAAAGATGATGTAATTGCCATACACATTCTGTGAGCATGGGAGGGGATTATCAGCATACATATCTGTCATAATTATTCTAGATGTGGTTCTTTTTTTTGGCATTTTTTTTTGTTTTTGAAACAGTATCTTGCTTTGTAGTTCAGGCTGGACTTGAACTCACTTTGTAGCCCATGCTGACCTCTTACTCAGAGTGATCTTCCTGTTTCAGCCTCCCAAGTGCTGGGATTGCAGGTGTGCACCACCATTCCCAGCTAGATGTGGTTCTTAACCTTGCCAGCATATTAGAGTCACCAAAGATTTTTTTTTATATAAATGTCCTGCCCTGAGAGATTCTAACTTATTGACATGGGATGGAGTCAAGACATCAGTAACTTTTTGAAAGGTGATTTTAATGTGCAGCCAGGACTGAGAACCATTGGCTTAGGTAATAGGTCAGAGGACTGTAAAAGGAAACCAGCCTACATCTTCCGAAGTCCAAGGAAGGATGAATCTCCCTTCACATACTTGACGCCCATTCTGGATGCCACCCGGACTGAGACACTTTGGAGGAGTTGCTGTCTCTCTCTTCTCCTCAAACACCAATCTCCACTCTTGGTGTCTTTCCACTTCTCACTTCTTCTGTGGAGGAAAAGCACAAACCCTGTGTAATAACGGGGTTCTCCAGGTGGCTACATTCCCTACTAATATTCCTGCCCTTCCTCTTCAAGCCCTCTTTCAAATAATGTCTATCTAGGACAAGCTGAAATCTCAGTTTCTGCTGGTAATCTATATAATTACATTACTCAGCTACCAAACCTACTCTTGTAAAACGACTTAAGAGACATTTTTTTTTTCAAGCCAGAAAGGAAGGATCTTGCCACTCCCTGCCAGTAGCCTGGTTTGAGAAGGAGCCTTTATCTGCATGACAATGCCTCCTGGAAGAAGATCTCCACCTCCTTGCTGAGCCTTCCTTTTCAGCTGAGCAGGTGCTCATCAGGAAACAAAATCTCCTCCTTGCCCATGGAACTGGCAGCGCCTTCAAAGTAGGCCAAAGAATTTGGAGCTTGTCTAACCAGAAATTCTTACCCACTCCCAAAAAATGCATATCCTGTTCATCCAAAGAATGATAATTAGCACCTGCTTCCACCGCTGCACTCCTGTGGGATCTGGCAAGCCGCTCTCTTGGTTCCTCCGGTCTGTCTTGGCCACTGCTCTCTAATGAACCCTGTCGGTCATGTGACAGGCCACCTAATCTACCAGAGAGGGTGTTGCAGGACTCAGGGAATTTAGTTAGGTGTAACTGCCCTGACAAAACCATTAGAGAGCGTACAAGGAAGGATGTAGCTAGGACACAGCCAAGGAGATGATCCAATTTATGTGGCAGCAATGAGTTCCTTTCCAGAATGGTTAGAACATCATAGAATATTGAACCTTAGAAATACCTTAGACCTTAGACTTTAGATAGACTTTAGAAATTACCTAATCCAAACGTCCTTAATACTTTGGGATTCACTGCCTCTGGTTAGAGTTATCAAAAGCAATAGATCTCCCCAGAGAAAACTATGTACACACAAAGTTACACAACTTCGGGGCATTGTGTTACAAACTCCTTGACCTCCTATTTAAAAACCCTGATATCATCTTATTCCTTCAGTCACTTCCCACTGCCTTTCACACACACATGTGAACACATGGGTACCACACACACACACACACACACACACAATTTACACACTCTGAAGACCCTGAAGGCCAGAGAAGCATATGATTCTCTAAAGGACTCACAGTCTAATAGCAGAGATATAAACTCTAAACTCCTGATTCAAGTCTTATAGGACTTCCCCAAGGACACTATCCTAATGCCTCCCTAGAAGATGTTTGGGAAATGACTTTTTCTGGGCCCATTCTCTTTCATGTAAGAACTCCTTTCTATGAACTTTCCTCTGTCTGCAGGCTTCGTCTTTTTGGTGAGATGGGCAACAATTCCCTTTTGGTTAGACAGCCTTAACCTACTCAAAATATTTCCAAGCACAAAGCCAAGGAGTTGTAGAGCCATATCTTCACCAGAGCACCACCTGGTGGAGCACTGCAATAAATCGTACCTGTGCGAGGGAAAATGCCCAGGATGTAGAATTTCTAGGATGAGGGGAGTATGTGCCTTTTCTTCCATTTTTGATGCGAGAAAAGCAGTTTTATCCTGATTTTTTGACATGGACATGCTCTTACCTATCACTGATGAAACCAAATTCAAAGACTAAGTAAAAAACTGAAATGTAGCTGGAACACTGAAAGTTTTATCCCTTAACTCCTCATACAAAGTTAATACAATAATCCTTCCCTTTAACAACAGATAAATCTAGGAATAAGGGTAAAAAGTATTTGTCTTGGAGGAATAATTGGTAACTATATCTGGTAAGGAGAAAAGATCTCACATTTGTAGGTCTTTTCACACTGTGGTCCCATTGGCTGCAGGCAAAGGGATTCTGTCTCTATCTCTGCCATCTAGGGCTATATAATCCTCAGTAAATCATTTAATTGTTCTCATCCTGACACAGAGATAATTTGAAACCAACACGATGACACTTTATCAGTTCTGTATGGCTTTGACAGTTTATCACTTCAACTTCCTGTGTCTTGATTTCCTCTTCTTTAAAATAAGGAAGACAATAAGATGACTCATCTCCTAGGGTTGTTGGGAGGATCTAATTGTATAATTTGTTTGGCTTTATGACATTTTCTGCCCAATGGAATGATATGGGCTTTACTGGAAATGTTCATCATCTGAAAGAGTCATATATTTTTCCCAAGGTCATTTGTTGTCAGGGAACTGCCTTACATATCTACATGTCAAGCATTCTGCAAAGCACCAGGGTCATCCTGGTTATTTCCTCGTCTTCCTCAGGCCCCTGTGGGAAATATTATATGTAAACTTCTGCATCACAAAACCTGTAGCTTTTATTTATCAGGATTCAGTGAAAACATCTCACAGATTTCAATATTGCATGTAAAACTGGCATAGTATTTAAACATAGGGAAATCAGATATTAGTGAAAGAAGGGAACCAAGAGAAAGACAATCAAGTTCACTTGTTTTCTTTACAGATGATGAAGGTGAGGTCTGGGTCAACCAAGGACACACAGCTATGCATGCAGATCAGAAGAAAAACTCAGGATCCTTGCTTTCAGTTCTGTCTCCAACCATGCCAATGAGGGAAAAAAGAGAAATTAATGCAAGGAATTAAATGCACAGGAGTCAAACACAACCTCTGACTTCTCAATTGAGCTGAGTTGCTAAGCTTCAAACACTGGGCAGGATGTTACAGGCTTTACCCACGGCCTGAAAAGATCAAGTTTCCAGAGCTCTAAATGCAGAGGCCATCAGTCACACTCCTCTTCTCCGAACATCCCAGGCCAAAACTCATGCTGCTGTGTGGTCAGGCCTACCTAGTAGGACACGGGGCACTGTCCCAGCTGGAGCCCATGACTGCCTCAGCAACCAGAAGCTTCAATTTCCTGGAAAGGAAAAACAGAAAGTTAGTGTGGCATGGACCACAATAATAAAGATTGCCAGGAAGTTCAAATGGCATAGCTTCAGCACCTACAAGCCCTCTAAAGTCCTGGGTGGTATTATACCTCAAAAATGATTCATTCGGTCTATTCGTTTTGCAAATTTTTCACAAGCAAATATATTCATCACAATCAGTTAAGACAACTATTTCTTCTCAATCTGAGTTCAGCTCCATCCCACTTCTCTTTGTGTTAGGTGCTGTTAAGTGGCCAGGGACATTTTGGGGTCTACAAAAGGGAAAGTAGAATTGGCAAGAGTGGGAAATGATTTCTCTGTGGGAAATAATTCAGTGGTTCACACTCACATATCGTGTGAAATCAGTTGCTGTCTTTCACCCACATGTAGGAATGACTTGAGAAATAGTCTCACTGCCCACCCTGTAGGCTCATTCAGTGTCCTAACGTGAAGGCCCAGGGCCCTGATGACGTTAAAGTGTGAATGTGTACCGAGGTGGCTGACAGGAAAACGGCACAGGGACATAGGAAGCTGAACCTTTTCTGTGGACTTGGGAAAGTGGAAGTGGAGAAGAACTTATCAAAACACGAATTCTTTCCTATCAGAATATGATGCTTTCTACAGCATACAGTCATACATATACAATTATATGTTTCTAACCTACAATTATAAATGCACTAAAATTATAACATTCATTACTTTTTATGGAAACAAATGAAGCAGAATATATCAAAAAGGGCTGTGTTTGTAGGATAGAAATTCGTTGCAATATTAAAGAAAGCAGGTGTAATTGTGTGAGAGTTGATATATTTCATACATTTCTTCAACAATTAAACAATAGATTTGGATCAACTATACTCTCCTAGAAACAAAGCTATCCTTCTATTCTGCTGTATAAAGCTAATTAAAACTAGTGCTATATGAAAAGTCAATCAAAGGAAGAACAGTAAAAAGTAAGAAAAAGGTCAAAGCGGTTTGTTAAAAACCAAACAAAACAAAAGCAGGCATTACTTCGGGAATTGTTTGGTGTTTGGAGCACTTTTAGTTTTTTATAATTTCTGGTGATTTCATTTTTTATTTTAAGTAAATATGTATGGCTATATTTGTAATTATTTCTTCCTCTTCCCCAGGCCTCTGAAGAAAATATTATATGTAACTCCAGTATCACATAACTTACCTGTCCACCCTGAGCAGGGACAAAGAGAAAGAGTGAGAGGAGGGAAAGCAGAAAAAGGAAAGAGAGAAATAGAAGGAAAAAAGACAAATAGAGAGAAGGAAAGAAGAAAAGTCACACTGTCACAAGAATCTGTTGCAATGGGGTCAACCTGTTTAAACACACCTCGACCTCTGGGTAGGTCTTTTATCCCCTAAGAGACAAATGACCCCTGACTATTTTCACCTAAGTTCTCTTTGCATCTAATGTACCCTAAGAAACACTGAGAAGTTTGACAGAAAATTCATTTTCCTGATTAATATGATGCTTGAAGATATTGAAATCCACTTGGTTTGGTCCATGGGCTGCAAAGTTCATCCACTGCAGGTATTTTTCTTTCCCAGGAGGCAACATTCTCATTCTCCCCAATGTGACATGGTTTCTCTTATTGACAAACTCAAAGTGCAAGTAATTCAAACAGCAAAAGAAGATAAATGAAAGAAAACAAGGGAATAGATACTTGGTAAATAGGAAGGGGAGCAAGAGATAGAGGGAGAGAGAAGGGAAGGGAAAGTAAAAGAGTGAAGATGTGCTATGCACATGGATCAACTCCTCGTGATGAATGTAATCATTATGTTTTGCAAACATGTGCCAATAAAACTTTAAACAAATTTAGTAAGATTACAAGGCATTTATTGAGGAGCTAGGCAAAGGAGGACTCGGCTAACAAATTAAAAAAAAAACAGACCCTTAAAACGATGGTTCTATAGCATATTAAAAAGAAACACGTCATTGTACTACCAGGCTTTAGTTTCTACTGGCTTTGATAACAACTGTCCATCTCTCAGATTTACTCTAAGTAAATTCCTTGGTGTCATTTTTAATTATAAAATTTTCCTTCTGAATCTCCTTGTGGTCTTCAAGATGCTATTACCAATGAGAAAAACAAGACACAATTATACAGCATATGTGTACACCGCAGAATTATATGTCAGAAAGCCAAAGCTGAATTCAAAGTTTATCCAAATCATGGTGGCTCCTCCTAGTCCCAACTTAAATTTCCCAATTCATTTTGAGGAAAAAAAAAAAGATAACAGGGATCTTGAGACTTCGAACTGGCAACTATGCTTAAAAAATAGGCAAAGATGTCATGAATGGCTTGCTGATACTATATGGAAAACACATGCTAGTATAGTATTATTGTCTGTTGTATGCATTATGGTTCCTATTGAGTACTACAACAAAAGAAGTTCACAGTTAGGGACTGCAGCATACAAAGGGTTAATGTCACATGGCATTGGACTGACAGGAGGTTGCAGAGTGTAAGATTTGCCGATATGCAATCACAAGGTAAGGAAATATTCCCTGAGGTTGGGCAAAAGAACAGGAAAGGAGATAAGAACTGTCATCCTTTGGCCTGCTGCCAGATTCTGAGACAGTTGCCATATGGAGTTCTGAACCCACTCGACAAAACTCAGGGTTGCTTGCAAGTTCTCTGGATATGAAAGGAATGTCCCAGCTTGAAGGAAGGACAGAAAAGGCCTCCTTAGGGACTTCTTATTCCATGCCTGTGGTTTCTCTGGGAAGGACAGTTTCATGCTTCATTGTTTTCCTTAGTCATGACTTGCTTTAATTGCAAGAAATAGAAATCCATTCAAACAAGCAAAAGCCATGAAAGAATATTCAGTTTAAGACTGACTGGTTACAGCTTGGGATTCAGGGTATAAATCCAATATTCTGTGTCTCATGCGTAACTGTTTCAAAGGATTTTATTTTGTGTATTACAGGTACCAGTAGTGTACGTTGCTGTATAATGTAAAAAGGAAAGATCTACCTGTGACCAATGCAGCCAACTAAATGTCATACTAACTACAATATCAAATAAACCTTGAACAGTGAGAAAAGAAAAAAAAAAGAATATTCAGGGAAGAAGGAGTGAACTATTGCTGCTGCATGCAACTATGTGGTACATTTCACAAGTATAAGGTTAAGCACAAGATTCAAGTGGCAAAACTGTTCAAAGTATGAATTGCAGGGTTTTGTTTACACAAGAATGCAAAACTAACCTACGCCATGATAATAGAGGAGGCCACTCTAGCCATCTGGTGGCATGGATAAGACTGACAGCAATAGAAATGGGAATATGTGGATGGTCCTCACAGCTCTGTAAAAGAGCCATCCTAGGCTGAGAAGGCAATGCAGGAGCTGTACCATGCTCCTTCAAATTTCCAAAAGCAGTGACTGAGGTAGCATGAGGTGGCAGCTGCTGGCCCGAAGTGGAGACTCTTTTGGGGGCACTAATTCCTACGATCTTTGCCCCTCTCTCCTTTGTGAGGCAAGTCACGAGCTCTGAAAGAGTTCTTTCGTCTTACAGCCTACCAACTGCAGTGCTCTGTAGTAAAGCTTGGGGACCCCGGAGAATATCACAATCCAACTAGAAGAAACAGAACACTGATAAGATTACATATGGAAGTGAAATAAGCAAAATTGAATAATCCCTCCGGAATAAGAAGCAGAATTATTCCAGGGAAGCAACACCATACTGAAGGAAAAGAAATTCATGTACTCAGAGTGGGAGATATACATAGATACGAATCATGTATCTAGCAAGAATGTTAATAACGCGTTCATACTTAATACATTTTCAAGGTAAATATAAACCCCTTACCTAGTCCTATCTGTCCTTCACATGTCGTTCAGAACTGGCTAGGAAGCATAAAAGACTTCGTGAAGGTAAATAAAGAAAAGGTCAAGGTCTCATGCAGAAAAGAAGCAAGAAGCAAGAGGGGTCTACCAGATAAGGGAGGAATGGAAAGTGAAAAGTGTGTCAATAATTTGCACACTCTTTGTATCAATTGAACATGGGCTCTGTTAATAATCAGCATTTGCACCAATGCACCCTCCCAGATATTATGGCCATAAATACATACTACAGTTGGGTGACGGATGGCATGCCAGGGGGAGGGATTGGAGGTAGAGTTCACAACAGATTATTACAATGTGACACCATGTTGAATGAAAAAGTGAATCAAGGCTCTAGACCCAGGTCCACGACATTGTGCATCAGCATGTCTTTTAAACGGCTACCAGGAAGAAGTTGTTGAGTTAAGGGTGAACACTTTAGGAGCAATACGGAGGCTGGCCATAGAGACCTCAAAGATACCAAAAACTAAAGCTCAATGTTGCCAGAGTGCTGGGTTATTTGCTTGCTCAGGTATTGTTCCCTTGTTCTTCTGTGAGCTTCACTTCTTAAACTCTCTTACCAGCTGGCTTCTTGGCTAATCAGTGAAAAGCACTGAAGCATTGGAAAAGTATATGGAAGAGAGAAGCCAGAGTATATCCCACCCCCCTTTTCTCTACTTTGGACCAGGCCTCTGGTAGCAGCTGTGACCCCTCTTGGACTCTTGCTTCCAACAGAAAACTTTGCTATCGGCTAGCTTCTGTAGGTGATGCTAATTCTTAGATTCTGCATACTCCAAAGAGTCCCTTTATCCTTCTTGTCCTTCTAGAAGTAGTAGCAGCTTCAAGCTAATACCTTACTGGGCTATATTTTTTTAGTCCTTCTAATACCAATGTTACTAGTTTCCTTTATTAGTTTCCTTCTGCTCGTGTCTGTGCTCCTGGCTGAACTTTGATGGATAGAATGAGAAAGCCCTTCTGCTGTACAATGTGTTTACCGGACATTCTTCCACAGGAATTTCCACTAGGAATTATTGGAGAAAGAGGACTATTAAGGATAGTTTAGGATTTCACAACAGTTGATTTCATGTCTTTAAAGAAAGTTAGATAGTACCAAGAAAGAGATTTAAAAAATCACTAATAAAATGGCAGAGGGCTTATAATATGACCAAAGGACTCTCATCCAGCTTCCCACTCTGAGAAGAGGGCAGACACCCTAAACAAGCAAACTGCTAGATGCCATTAAGTACCAAAAGGGTACTATTTTTAGGGAAAGTAAAACCAAATGATGTAGGGGAGGGAAAAAGTGAACTATGACTTGGAACACACTAGGAAAATGTGAAAATAGAATATCACATGTAAGGGAACATAGAATGATCATGAACAGCTTAGAAGGGCTTCCCCTTGAAGTAATTCTGTGGGGAAGGCTGAGAATTCACATAAGCTGGCTTCTGGGTGGATTTGGCCAACGGGATCCCCTTCTGGGAGACTGGAAGATACTCTTTCCCCTCTTTACCTTGGGCAGGATTTCTGCCCAAGGTAGTGGTTCTATCTTTCACCCTGTAATTCTAGCCCTTGGGCGTATCTCCCCTGTATCCTTCCAGCGTACAGGTAGCAAAGGATTCTAGCTGTTGTTAATTTCTGGGTTGCTTCTTATACCTTACTAGGCTTCCAAGATATTTCATTATCTGTATAACTGACTTCTTGCACAGCATTTTTTGGATGTTTGTTTTAAATACTCAGGGAGCTTCAACCCTAATACATAAACTCCATTCAGGTGGTAAAGAGACCAGAATGGAAATATCTGGAAATGATGGTCTTTGGTCCCAGATCCAAAAGCCAGGTTTATATACTTTCCTTAAGATCAATCATATGGTTAATTCTCCTCCTTCCAAGTCAGAAAATAATCAAAACAAAAAGTCAGAATATTTCATGATTATAATGCTTTCTTTCCCTATACTGTATGTGAAAACCACAAACTGTAATCAATCTTTTATTGTTTCTCCTCTTCTATTTTATGAGTAAGTGCTTGGTGGAAGTTCAAGGTTCAGAACACTTAGATGGCAATGGGTCTATATGACCCAGGAGGTCAGATTTTAATGTTTCAAATTATTGGGCACTTACGCAAAATGAGAAACACCAGCCTTTGCATCAACTCCATCTCGTCCAGCCCAGACTGCCACTTCACTGACCTCCAACAGCACAGTCAAACCCAAGCCTACAAAAAACCTCCTGTAAGCTTATATATACTAAAGTCTTGCACAGTTAGCAGGGAAAAAATAAAGATACTTTCAGTTTCATAGTGACGTTAAATACTTTTTATGTAAAGCTGTAAGAATGGAGGAGGAGCAATGGAATATGAAGAAAAGCAAACATAACTGTAGCCATGTTGCATAAATAATAAAAACAAATTTAGGTTTCTTGTGGTGTTAGCCTAATCAAAAATGTTGGGGGTGGGTAGGTGTCCAGCTCAGTGGTAGATCTATACCACTGCAGATATATGAAGTCTGATATATACTATCTGAAATTTGTCAGTCCTATTAGCAAGAAGGCTAGGTGGCACTCACAGATAAACTCAGACTTCTCCCTTAACGATAGTGCGCCAAGTGTTAAGACCATTAGAGGACTCCACCCATCAAAAAGTTCTCCAGCTTTAGAAAAGATGTACTGTGAGCTTTGGGGAAAATATTTGGAGTTACAGGTTGGGGCAAATCTAGCCAACGGGGCAGGGGTTAGAGATAGAAGGATGGATAAACTAGACCATTCAGAGCTTACAAAATTGACATTGATAATTCCTCAATTGCCTGAAAAATAGGATGAGAGATTGAGAGTAAAGGTATAAGCTGTGGGTAAGCTATTTCCTTCCCATACCTAGGTTTGGAGTATACAAAAAAGGGTTGTTGTTTTTTTTCCTGCATTTTAAGAAATGTGCTAGGCGTCTTGCTTGATTAGAATCAATTCAAGATGTCTCTTAAACAACAGAATTGATTCCAGTCTCATAGTCTGAATGTAGAACCAATTCTGATGGAGTCAGGGACCTTGCAGTCAGAATGTCTACAGAACAGAGAATACTAAAAATGGGGAGGCATTGCACCAACTTCGGGTTTAAAGTCCAGGAGAGTGCGTGATAGAGGAGACAGAAGTTCCCAGCCTCAGCTGTGAGTACTGGATGTTTCAGGGAACCATTGCAGAGTACAATAAGGATGCAGTCTTCATTTACCCATTAGGTCTTTTCAAAGTGGTGTGAGCTGGGAAGGCTAACACTATGCTTGCCCTGGGGAAGCAGCTGGTAGATTTTATCCCAGTAAAGATGATGGGACATACCATCAGGCCAGGTCTGGGGCAAATCTTTGTCCCTGACCTACAGGGTACCATACTGATTTAATAGGGGTATAATAACTATGTTATCAGTGATTACACTCTTCTGGCTACATTTCTTACCAAGTTTTATTTTAACATCTAGAACTCTCTGGGTTGTTTGTCTGTTTGCTTGTTTTCGTTTGTTTTTCTCAACAGTGGGATCACTAGACTCAACTCTAGCTTCAAAAAATGGAGCATCCTTAGAACCATTTGAAGAGAGATGGAAGAAAGACAAGAAACCAGAATTTGTGATGCTAGTAAATTCTCCACTGGGAATTTCTTGCCTTAAAGTGAGCTATTATGGCTAAGCATATAGGACTCACTTTGTAAAACATGGATAGATAACAATATTTCCTATGCATCTTCACTAGTCTTAAGATGAACACCGTGCATTTCATCTTTTTTTGTTTAAAGAAAATGGAACAAAACAGAGTCAAACACAACATAGCATTTCAGAACAGAACACTGCAAGGAATACAAGTCTTCAAAACATAACAACAGGAAATTAACAATGACTACCCTAGTGTCTCTTGTTTTCTTTGAAATGGTTGTTCATACATTCACACACAATAAACTCAAACAAAGCAAAATAATATAAAACCAGGTAAAACAAAAGAATGAAAGCATTACAGACCTTCAAATCAGACAATAAGAAATCAACAATGGATACCTTAATGACCTTTGTTTTCTTCAAAAAAGCTGTTCATATCTTCTCAAATATTGCAATCAAATAGTAAAAAACAGACTTAAACCAATCAAATCAAAGAATAAAAGCATTATTGGACTTCAGAACCTTTCCCTCATATTTATTGGCGATTTTGTATCTTATTGAGTCTTTCAGTTTCTTATGCTAGGGAGACAATGTGTTTACACATATGAGTTTGATTTATTTCACTTATGAGTATGGTCTCAAGTCGCATCCGTTTACCTATAAAAGCCTCAATGTGATCCTTCTTTATAACTGAATAGTACTCCATTGTATAAAAGTACCACGTCTTTTTTATCCATTCCACAACTGATGGGCATTTGCATTGTTTCCAAGATTTGGCTATTATAAATTGTGCTGCTTTAAACATGGGTGCACATACATCACTGTGGTATGATGATTTCACTTCTTCTGGGAATATGCCCAGAAGCGGAATAGCTGGGTCAAATGGGACATCCAATCCCAGCTTTTTGAGGAACCTCCAGACTGATTTCCACAGTGGCTGTACCAGTCTACACTCCCACCAACAGTGGAGAAGGATTCCTTTTTCCCCACAGTCTCTCCAGCATTTCTTGGTGGTTTTCTTGATCCTAGCCATTCTTTCTGGAGTGAGATGGAATCTCAGGGTTCTTTTAATTTGCATTTCTCTAATGACCAATGATGATGAACATTTTTTCATGTATTTATTTACCATTCATATTTCTTCAGCTGAGAAGTGTGTTTTCATCTCAGATGCCCATTTTTGGATTGGGTCTTAGAATTTTCAGGGCCTGATTTTTTTTAAATTCTTTATATGTTCTAGATAGAAGACCTTTGTCTGAAGAACAGTTGACTAACACTTTTTTCCAATTTGTGGGTTTTCTTTTCACTCTGTTGGTGATTCCTTTTGACGTGCAAAAACTTTTTAACAATACAAGATTCCAGTTGTTGATTCTGGGAAGTGTTTCCCATGCAGTTTGACTTTTGTTTATAAATTCTCCACCTACCCCTATGTCTTCAAGATTTCTACCTACTTTGTTTTCCAGCAGATTTAGTATTTCCATTTTAATATTTAGATATTTGATCCATTTTGATTTTAGTTTAGTGTATGGTGATAGGCATGGGTCTAGTTTTAGTTTTCAGCATATGGAAAGCCAGTTTTTCCAGCACCACTTATTAAAGGGGCTATCTTTCTTCCAGTGAACATGTTTGGCCCCTTTGTCAAAGATAAGGTGGCTGAGTGTGTTTGTAGTTGGGGTTGTATCTTCTAATTTAGTCTATTGATCCTCAGGTCTGTTTTGATTCCAGTATGATGCTGATTTTATTACAGTAGCTTTGTAGTATAATTTCAAGTCTGGGATTGTGATGCCTCCTGTCCTGCCCTTGCTGCCCAGAAGTACCTTTGCTATTGTAGGTCTTTTGTGGTTCCAGATGAATTTTAAGAATGATTTCTCTAGGTCTGTGAGGTATGCTAATAGTATTTGGATGGGAATTGCATTAAAACCATATAACAATTTTGGGAGAATGGCCATTTTCAAAATGTTTGTTCTTCCTATCCATGAGCGTGGAATGTCTTTCCATTTTCTGAGATCCTTTTTGATTTCTTTTTTCAGAGTGCTGTAATTTTCATGGAATAGATCTTTTGCTTCCTTTGTTAGGTTGATTCCTAAGTATTTCATTTTTTTGGATGCTATTGTGAAGGGTCTGGTTTCTCTAATTTGTCTCTCAATGAGTTTGTTGTTTGTGTACTGGAATGTTATTGATTTCTGAGTATTGGCTTTGTATCCAGCTACATTACTGAATTTGGTTATGACATCCAGAATCTTTCTATGGAGTTTTGTGGGTCTTCTATGTAGAGTATCGTGTCATCTGCAAATAGTGATAACTTAACTTCTTCCTTTCCTATTCTTATTCCTCTTATTTCTGTCTATTGTCTAATTGCTCTGGATAATGTTTCCACCACTATATTGAATAAGAGTGGTGATAATGGACATCCTTGTCTTGTTACCAATTTTAGAGTGAAAGCTTTCAGTTTTTGACCATTTAATGTGATAGTGGCTGTTGGTTTGTCATAGATGGCTTTTATCAGATTGAGGTAAAGACCATCTATTCCAATTTTCTGTAGGATTCTTATCATGAGTGAGTGTTGGACTTTATGAAAAGCTTTTTCTGCATCTATTGAAATGACCATGTGGTTCTTATCTTTGGCTCTATTGATATGGTGTATTACATTTCTTGATTTGCGTATGTTGAACCATCCTTGCATTCCTGGGATGAATCCCACTTGGTCGTGGTGTATAATCTTCTTAATGACTTGCTGCATTCTGTTTGCCAGTATTTTATTGAGGATTTTTGCATCGATGTTCATTAGGGAGATTGGCCTGTAGTTCTCTTTTTTGGTTGGGTCTTTCTCTGTTTTTGGTATTAGGGTAATACTTGCTTCCAGGAATGAGTTAGGGAGACTTAGTTCCCTTTCAATTTCATTAAAGAGTTTGAGAAGTGTTGGCATTAAGTC